>VWZG01007483.1:294452-308379 GCA_013396735.1 Grallaria varia
TTCTTATTTCTACCAAGGGACCCAATTCATGTGTGTTGTTGACTGTTGTTACAAGAAAAAGAAAAAAAAAGTTAGGAAAACTGCATACATTGTCATTTCAAAAGGCTTTTTTTGGTTTGTATATGTAAAGAGTCGCCTTTGTGCAAAAAGGACCTATTCAAGGTGCTGAAACTCAACCGGGAGGTAAGAAACAGCTGCAAGTTTTTTAAGGACAATTTCCATTCTCATAAATATCTGAATCCAAGGCAACTGGATCAAATCATCTGAACTGACACAGAGTTGAAACACTAATACTAAAGAATTCTGAACCTCTAAATTCAGTATGTTTAGGATAAGAACCTACTGTAGTGACAAGCGTCAAATGCCAAAGAACAGTGTAATTTGGTAAGTGGAAGAAAGTAAACTTCCTTAATCTGTTCCATGCACACAAAACTCTTAAATTTCCAGTGTCACTGCTGACAAATTTCTAGCTAAGTAAGCAGCTGGGATCCTAAAGAGGTGATTTAATACCTCTGATATGAGTAAATGGCACATTTATTAATTTTTCATTTTAAAATTATAATACCATGAACATTGAAAAAACAGAAGACAATAAAAAAACAGAAGACAATATAATTGGACACCTTTAGGTCTGTTTCTAATTATATTTTCTCTGCAGTTAGAATATAGAATTTGTAAGCAATAGTATCTTGCATCTAATTTGGACGCCACTTTTATGTAGGACTTCACTTCCATTTTTTTGGTGAAGTATGGTTTGAAGAAATAAAAGAAAAAGAACAATGCTAACCTTGTACTTGAGCAAGGAAAGGTTTCCAAATACAGTTATCTATATTAACAAAATACATCTTTTTTTTTTTTTTCAAATTTGACATCTACAATGCAATCATATCTTTTTTACATTATATATTAACATAATTTGTTATATTAATGTATTTTTTTCTACATAAATGGATTACTATTTGGTAGATCTATCACCTAAATTAGAATTGTATTACAGAACGGTCAGAGTTGGAAAGGACCTTAAAGATCACCCAGGTCCAACCTCCATAATATATTCATAATTAACTTACTTGGCTGAAATTTCAGTATATATGATGTCAAAACACCATTTGGATGGGTAGGTGAACCCCACTCCAGAGTCAAAGAGTCCAGTGTTGGGTTAGTAATCTTCAAAAACGAGGGTGAGCTAGGAACTTTTAAGAAGAACATACAGTAAATACAAAGTAGATTAACTTAAAACATCATGAATTATTAATTTCTAAGAATGTTACTGTATTGAGACAGATTATTACTTTATGACGTCCAAGTAAACCACGTTTAAGTTTATTCTCTAGCTTTCTCATTTCATACCTCCTTCAGGGGTGTTAAATATTTTGTCTGGGCTTGCTGGTCCTTCTCCTTTACCATTGACAACTCTAACATTCAGCTTGTAAGAACTATAGGGCTCCAGCCCTGGTAACATTCCAAAAGTCTTGTTTCCTCTGAAAGTCAAGATCTTTTTTTCCACATGCCGCCTACTCCTTCTGGATAGACTTTGTACTTTCCAGTAGTAAACCTAATGACAAAAAAAAAAACCAAAACCTACAGTGAGTGCTTAGGCGTTGTGATTTTACAAACTCTAAGCTTTTCCATGAGTGTTTGTGAATTATAAATAGGAATAACAGCAGTTTTAATAAGCTCAGGTGAGACACAGCATTGAGCTTTGCTACTCCAGAAACAGACCTTGTCTAGAAACAGTCTATACAACTCCACAACTGGGTGAAGAATATCACCTGCCAGTTCTGCTAATGCTCAAAGCCAGTCTGACACAAGTTCTGATTTGGAACTGCATTGGTATGTGATGATTCTCCTGTTAGCAAGTCTGTCGGAGAGGCAGAAGACATCCATACCATCCGTTCTTTCAGTAAGATGTCTGCAAGTACATATTTTTAAATGGGAAAGAAACCAAAAGCTTTGGCTGGGAAAAACACACAAATTCTGAACTTTGAGGTTACAGTATTGGAATGATTTCCACACAGGGACAGAAGACTATTCCTCCATTTATGTGACAATTTGATCAGACGACAAAGCTGACTCTGACATCCATTTTGCTGACTGAATTTCAAAGAAAACCTCAGATGAGCCTCAGAGATACTCTGACTGCACTCTCTTTACTACACAGTCTCTCTACCATGATAGCTCTAAAGTTATTAATAGTTGCTGCTACAAAGACTTGTGTTACTCTTAGGATTGTCACCTTCAAATACATAATTGTTCATTTTTCACAGCATAATTTTCATGCACATAACATCACAAGCTAAAGCTGATAAAGAAATGTAAATGAAGAAAATTCTCATTCCATTCAGGCCAGCTGAAAAACACCTCTTTAATTAAGGAAGCTGGAATTCAAAAAAGAGAACTGTTAAGACTCACAAAGCCAAATAGATAGCTATAAAGCAATATTACATTAACACCAGCTATCAACAACATACCATTTCACTCTAACCACTGTTAAATGCCACTGAGCTTTACATGATTTGAGTTAATGTTTTTCAACATCACGAACTGTCATCCTGTAGCTCTCATTCTACCAATTAGTGTAGAAAATCATTTTCTGTTATCACCAAAAGCAGCCCATGACCTTACAATAAGCTTCCCTCAATTATATGGGCACTTCAACTCTTCTGCCATTTCCTATGTCCTTAAATTGAGCTTTTACACTGAACTTTTTCCTGGCCTCCAGAAAGACACAGAACCCTGTATACATGAGAAATTGGCCAGTTACTCAGAATTAAAGATGTGGTTAATCACATTGTGGCAGAAGATGACTAACCGTAGCATTAGACCTAGAAGAGATTCCTACAGAAACTATTTTCACATCCTCTAAATATTAGTTTGGAGTAACATCTGCAAACTTTTATAATTTTTTAAATCTTTTTAATGCATGCAAACTTAATTGCAAGCACAGCCCATTTTTCTTCAAGGACAATGTCACAGGAGGCTATGGCTACAAGGCTGAAACACTGCTGAGCTCTGTATGAATCATGTCAGTGTTGTTGCTCTTATTAGCAGAACTCAAGAGCTCACTGAAAAGGAAAAGTCCTCTTCTATGTCAGGTACTTCAATCTGAATATAATCGCATAAAGAAAGTGTGATCTATTTTAGCAAATGAGAAAGAGAATGCTTTTGACTGTACTTACTTTGTACCCTTGGAGGTGTCCTCGGACAGTTTTTAGTGGAACTGGATCCCAATGCACCTTTGCTAATGTGCTGTTAATAACATGCACCTGCACATTGCCTGGGGCAACCATTGGCACTGTGGGGAAAGGATGCAACGAGCACCTAGTTAGAATGAGAAACCACATATACATACTTTTCCAGACTGTCTCTGCATTGTACTCAAGGAGCAGGTTAAAATGTTCCTAAGTTTTCAGGATTAATGTTACAAAGAATCATGAAGTCTTATTATCTCCAAATTACTTCATTTTAATTAAAGGAAAAACTATTATTCCCTTATCAATATTTCATTATTTTAAATACCAATTTAGGTTACACATTTAGTTCCTTTAAATTAGTGTAACTGAGTAAAACTATAAAACTTACAGTCTTCCCCTGAATGTCCAATCACCTCTGTTGGCTCTGGTGCATATCCCAGGTCATTTAAAGCTTGTACTTTTATTTCATAGGGAACAAAGGTTGGTGTACCAGACACAATATATTTAGATACATTTGCAACTATAACAGATGTCCATTCATCATCAACATCTTTCTGACGCCAGCTGACTTTGTACTGAAGCCCTGGTCCATTAGACTGAAAACCTTTTAAAGACTGAAATGAAAAGAAATATTTTAAAAATATTCTGAAGCATCTGAAAAATCCAAAGTCTTGAAGGAAATTCACTGATTCTCCTTCAGAATTTCACTGAAAAATTACCACTGCAAAAAAGAAGCACTGCTGAAATTTCCAAGTTATGCAATGTAACTTTCACCAGAGGTCAGTTCAGTTGCTTTTCACTCTAGTAAAAATCACATTGAATGGTGATGGTGGCTAATTCTCACAACTGTACAACATGATTTCTATATACACATTTTGATTTCAAATACTTCAAGAAGTGAAAGAGGGAAAACCAGACTTACACTAACTCCCTATAAATAGTTTTCCCTAGATAATGTTTCTTGACTGGAATGGGAAGCTGAGTTTAGATGGCTCTCCTTGAGTTCCTGTCATGCAGGTAAGGGCATGATAGAAAAAACTTTGACATAAGTTTTTTGCTGTGAAAGTGCATAATGACTTAGTTCATCACAATAAGATCATTCTAAAATCAAGACTCTACTTCAAATAAATCTCAATTTACATATTTAAGTTTTCCTAAACTGTCAGCAAAACATCCTGTATTACCTAATTACTGGCTTATCTTGAGAAATCACTCAAGGAAAATATGGCCCCTTAACTTATTTTCATTTTTCTCAAAAAGCACTCAGCTTCTCCCTGGAAATGAAGACATGGAAATATCTGAATTTAACTCTTTCAAGAATATTTTAAGCATGCAATGCATTGCGTATTCTGATCGTTATTTCTCAAAAAATGCTACTCAAAGAACTGAAAACAAATGAAACCTCAAAAAGAGACCCAACTTACCTCCCATGTTATTACCAAATTATCAGGTTCTGAGCCTATCCCCTGCACATTAGCAGGATTTTCATCAGGGTCTAAAAATAAAATATTTACATGTGAACATGAATGACTGCTCATTGATTCCAAGCAAATTCACTGCTATTCATAGTAGAAATCAATTACTGGTAGGAAGAAATAATTATTTACTTGCAGATTTTGTCAGGTACTGCTCAGATGGTTCACTGGGTTGACTTCTGCCAATCTTATTGACAGCTATCACACGGAATGAGTAGTTGACATATGGAGACAACTTCAACTGCACTGTCGTCTGAGTTCCAGGAACTTCTGTCTGGTAATGCCACACTCCTGGTTCATGCAGTCCATCTTCATATTCAATTACAAAGTCTGCAAACAGAAAGTCAAAACTTGCAACACCTTCCTAGGTCAGTGTAGGCATTTCTGAACGAGCTAATCAGAAAGAAGTGCTCCAGACAATGCTTTTAAATATTGTGGAACTTGAAATGTTAAGCACATAAATCATAACACAGATCCATAACGTGGACACCAGAAGTACTGCTAAGGTAGAAATATAATAAATACACCCTTACTTTTATCTTTTGGCATTCTCACTAATGCAGCTACCTTCCAGGTAACACATTATAAAAGAGCTCTCTCTCAGGTACCAGGTTAAATTAAAATGGGAACTCGAACAATCACAGCAAAGAAGTGGAACAAGATTGGAATTTTTATGTAAATTTGGCTGCCAAATATATTGTTCTTAGTTGTATCAAGCAGACAGTATCGAGCACCTGTACAAAGTTAAAACGCCCTGAAAATCCCATTTTTCCCCAGTGAAACTGACTTAATGAAGAACTATTTAAAGTCAAGAACCAATACTTGAGGAAGGTTTTTGAGAGCACTTTTCAGTATCTTCAAATTAAGTCAGGGAATGTATGTTCAGGAACTAAATTTCTTGAGAGTTCTCTGTGAAAACATTATGATGATTACTATTAAGACCCTACAAAGCATATAACCTCAGAGATAAACAAGCTTGTAGAGTGCAAAAAAGCAAATCACATTCATTATCACAGACAAAAGAACATATTTTTCCAGTTGTGAAACAGCAAAAAAACCTTACTGCTCTAAGATAAGAGATATGAACTCTGAAAGACTTAGGAGGCATTGTTAGGACACAGTAAATGGACAAGAACACACAGTCTGAATACATTCCATGGAACTTTAAGTTTAGATATATGAAATTTACATGAGCATCAAATATTTGTGTTTTATGTAACAAGAATTTTTCTCTATCTCATGTATAGGTGGGGGCAAGAAGACAGACTATGACTCAGAATAAATCCTCTTTGTACTTACAGCACCATATAGAAGATGTAAAATAGATAACTAGTACTAATCATAACCTTCTGTACTTAGGGCTAGCAGATTTCATTCTGACCTAAGCAGTAAGAAAGCGAATTGATCCCAAATTACTGTCTGAATTACTGATGATGTTGTGTGCTCAGCGACAAAAGTCTTGGGGTAGGAGGTCCTCTGGACCAAAGCTTTGCTGAAAAGGTGAGAATGTTACACACTAAAAAAGTTTTCACTGCTGTTTTTTGCTTTCCTGGTAACTAGTACTCTGCCTGTAACTCTAGTAGAACAATCTATAGGCAACTTCAAGGAAAAAAAATCTATCTAGCATTGCAATCATATTACTTGTGTAAAGGCAGCACTGGTAATGAAGTGATGTCCCTGAGTTTTGATCTGCACTTTGAAGTGATAGCAGCAGCAGGAAAAAACAGGCTTACCTAGGAAGCAAATGCCTTATTTTGAAGGCTCTAAGGGGACTATGTAGCAATATAAATTGCATTATATTTAGTCAGAGGAGTTCAGTTTCCAATATCAGAGTGCATGCAATATCTCACTCAAGGGAAGCCTACATAAGCCAACACTATCTAGTATTCTCTTTTATGATAGTGTGATCTCATTCCTACAGAAAGACAAGACTTGTGTCTTCTGGTCTGGAAATAAAATAAAAATACTTAATAAAAGAGCATATGAATAAACTATAAATAAAATTCAACTATTTACATTAATCTTCTATATATTATTTTTTAAAGTATATTACTAGCTGATACACATTAGAGAAGTCTGCGAGCATAAAATTTCAGCAAAATCACTTTGTGTTCCATTAAAATGTACTCAAAATTTTTGATGTGTTCTGAAATTTGTGAAATTCTGTTTTTTACATAACTTCCTTTACACATACCTGATCCTTATGGTTTGTGTTCAGTGTTGATACTGAGCAGCATCAGACCTTTGAGAGCAACACCCAGTAAGTCAGCCTAACTAATTCCTTCCGAACTGCTCATAGGGAAAAAGTTATTCTAGTATACCTTTCTGATCATATGATTTTTTGGGAAACACTCAGTAATATCTCTGTGCCTTCCTTCTAAATCCCCCTTTCATCCTCTCTGCTCAATATAAAAAAGACTGTCTTTTTTAATGTTTTGCCGGGAAGAATAACAGCATTTAAAAACAATGTGTCAAAAATTTATAGATATTTATTTTTCTCTGCTTTATGGACATGCTTTATTCCTTTAAGTGTCTGGACTAGAAAAAGATAAACAAACAGAAAAACTATCTGCTTTATGTTTTCATGAGGAACAATCTTCTATATCAGTAGCGATGGCGAATCCCTAAAGATAGTGGCACTGATGTTATTTCAAACTCTCATGAATTACAAAGGAGTTAATATGAGATGCTACTAGCTCTCTCCTTCAGAAGCATGCACGCAAGAAACTAGTCTACTCTCCACATATTCATAAGACTGGGCCTTGTCAAACAGTATCAACTTTTTGTTATCTAGCAGAGGTTTTTGAATAAAATAGCCAGTCTCTTTTGGCCACTAAACAAGTCTTTCTGTTCGGCTGTACAATAGAGGACAAGAAGTGAATTTTTGTAATGAAAATAAATGGTAGCTGTTGAGAATTCATTTACCATTTTCCATGCTGTACACAAAATTTATCTCAGAAATCTTGGGAATTTGAAAACAGTTAAGGTAATGTTGTCAATGTGGTGTAGGAGATACAAACAAACATACTTGTAATGGGACTGTTGTTTTCATCTCCTGGTAACCATGAGAGAACAATGCTTCTTTCTAGCTGACCTGTCAGTTCCAAGTCAAAGGGTGGATTTGGCCGAGCTGTAAGTAAAATGAAGACAAAGTAAATAACCACACTAGAATATGTATTTTTATATTTGAGAAAAACCCCTTACATTCCAACCAAAAGAATTCCATAATACAGCAGGGCAGATGTACTCACTCATGTGACTTAATGACCATTAGCATGCAATTGTTACAAAACAGATAAAAAATGGAGAAATTATGTAACCTGGAAACATCTATACATTAACAAGAATCTGTATTTATTTTTGTCTGAGTGCACAGTCACATAAAAATGTAATGAGATGCAAGGAATTATGAAATGTATGTTAGTTTATCTTTCAATGATTATGGGTGGCTATCCATTGTAAAAGAAATACCTAACAAAACATGGAAAATAAAGGATTCACATCAAAGAAGCGTTTCTAGAAGCACTACAAATATTTTTTGTGTGAATTCAATCAAATATAATTCAAATAGAATTTAATTGCAAGTTACTGACTCATTTATTTTTTGCTGTTCTTTTAAAAAAGTCCAGACATACCATGCAATCGATTATTATGCATTGCTATAATGCATAAAGATGTAACCGCCCATTCCAAACTCCCAAAGATAATTCATTGCATGATTTTTTACACAAAAATCAAGACTAATGAGTGCCTTTAAGAATATATAAGCATTTTCACTGATAGGATTTACATAAAAGTGCTTAAGACCCTTATATCTTAAAGCGTTTTAGCATTTAATTAAAGGCTTTGGACTGTCAAATTTAAGACTGTACCTGACTAACAGATATTTTTTTTTTATTTCAACTATAAAATCTTAGTAATTTCATGGATTGTAATCCAAACTGGTCAATATGGTCATATTCATCTTATGAGTGGAGTAAAATGAAGATAAACTATGAAATAAAGCACACCAGGCCTAAAAAGCTGTCATCAAACTTAATGTTAACACTCCATTATTTGGTTGGTGCAATTTCTTTGATAGTGAATTAGCTTTCAACAAACAGTTGGATTTACTTTTTAGATATGTCATTTATTATATAACTAATTTCCATTACAGTGTACTTTATGAGAAAAATACTGTCATACTATAGCCAACCTTAATTATAAACAATTTATCTCTGAAAGTCACTTATTCCCTAAAATACAAAACAGCCTGCACTGTAAAATTCCAAAAGTCCATTACTCCAGTAATGAAGCAGTTGGTAAAATGGGATGAAACCACACAGACACAGACAGACACGCACAGAGGAAAAGGGGAAAAAAAAGATGATGCACTTTGCAATAGGCAAATGAGAAATATATCTGCCAGATGATGTAGATAGAGAACTTTGTATTAGTTTACCGTAAATGATAGCTGGAGTTGGGGGAGCAGCTGAAAAGAACATTAATATAAAGGATTTAATCAGTTAGTAGCCAAAGAAACAGAATACTGTATGTAGTTAAAGACTATAGAGACAAAGAAAATTAAGTTATTTAGAGTAAATGGTTAATTTAAAATCATACATTGTTAATTTATCACTGAAAGGTTATAAAAGTATTCTTGAATATATTATTCATTTTTTTAAATAAGGATAGATCGAGAAAATAAATAAAGTAAGCAATCTTATAAAAACTTCTAATAAGTATTAGTTGTTTGGCTTAGATCATTCCTGGACAGGCATAAGATCACAGCACAATTTTGAAACACAGACATACTTGACTTTGAGTCTCAGCTTGAACTTAGGTAGGAATCATTCAGGACATCTACTTAAAACTTTCTTAAGAATTGGAAAAGGTGCAAACTACTATATTTTGCAATAATCTGCAATAATAAAAACTTAATAGAGAACTAAGTTAAAATTAGAATCCTTGGGAAGTCATACAACCAAGTATGCTCAGTCTTTCTGAACCATAATTTAGTCGTGGAAGAGATTCCTGAGATAACACCCTCCCAATTCAAGAAAGACATGGAGCGGTTGCAATGAGTCCAGAGGAGAGACACTAAGTTGGTCACAGGGCTGGATCACCTCTCCTGTGAAGACAGGCTGAGAGAGATGGGGCTGTTCAGCCTGGAGAAGGCTGTGGGGAGACCTGAGACCAGCCTTCCAGTACCTAAAGGGCACTACAAGAATGCTGGAGAGGGACTTTTCACCGGAGCACATAGCAGCAGGACAATGGGGGATGGCCTCAGCTGAAGGCAAGTGGGTTTAGATTAGGTATTGGTAAGAAATTCTTTCCAGTGAGTGTGGTGAGGCACTGGAACACAGTGAGGCTGTGTGGAAAGTGTCCCTGCCCAAGGCAGGGGAATTGGAGCTAGATGATCTTTAAGGTCCCTTCCAACCCAAACCATTCATACATGTTTATGAACAAATACTCTGCTAGCTTAGATACGGTCAAAACAAAAACCTATAAAGCATGAAACAAAATGTGTCCTGTAGCTACTGAACTCCTTTGTAAATAGCTGATTCAAAGGCAAATTTTAGGGTAAGAATACGTTTTTAAAAGCTGAAACACATTTACACATAGGTGGCACTTCCTTTGTCCTGTCCTAGAAACCAAAACTATGTTTGTGCTTTTCACTTTAAATCAAATGTTCCTTTCATACTTAATAGTAATTAAACACAGTTCTGCTATCATAAAGTTTGAGAGTATTCTTACCAACAACAGTAAGCACAGCACTTGCTGAAACACTGTCCAGAGTAGTATTAACTATGCAAGTGTATGTTCCATCATCTTTATCAGTTACATTCATAATGGTCAAGTTGTCTTTACCAACTAGAAACCTGTAAATACAACAGATTCAGCCACTGATTTTTCAATAATGGGCACCATTATAAGAAACTTGCATAAGACATTATCAAATCCTATGCGTGTATTTCAGCACACACCTAAACAGCAAGGTAAGCTATGGGACAATGTAAGCTTTTATTTTCTGCATTGCTCTTGACCATGTTCCCACAGTAACTGTCTATTCTAATGTGCTTTTTTTTCCAAATATACCCAAACAACTTTTAACATAGGTGATCTAGAGCAAAATAATGTTCCATTATGTTTGGCTTCTTATGTCAATTATCTTCTCCTTACACTTGACATACATGGTCAGTGTGCACCATTTTTATAAAAGTTTACATGTCATTTTATTTTTAATCCTATCTTAATATTTTCATCACACTAGGTAAATCCTACAGGCACCAAAAAAGGATAGTTATGACATTTATCAGTCTTCTTTGGGAAATGTCAATAGGACAATATGTTCCTTTCAAAGATCATGTAAAGGAGCAGACAAAAGGACCTAGAAAATTAAAAATAAAGAAAAACTATTTGGTTCTTACCTTTCATCATCTGGCAGTTCATCATTATCCTTCAACCATATAACTGTTGGTAGTAAAGTAGAATCATGTTTTATTATACACTCAAATGAAACATGGCCATATCTCTGAACCACTCTGTATTCTGGCTGTTTAATGATCATTGTTGGATCTGAAATAATGATGAATAATTTAATTATTATTATAATTTTAATTAATATTTATAAATTCTGAAATTCTGTACTAATTGGTGATGAACGAATCATTAATTTCTTACCTTTAATTTCCAAGTGCACTTCATTTTGTATCTTTCCTAATTCATTCCTTGCTACACATGTGTATGTACCCGTACTATCCTTCTGAGCCACCGGAATTTCCAAGGTTCCATTATCATGGAAAATGTATTCATTTCCACGCAAGATGCTACCTTTCACTCCCTTAAACCTTTATGTAAAAAGTAATATCATTATCCAGCATCAAAGTTAAATCCTGTAATATTTTATTATCAGAAAATGCCAGTTTAGGACTGCCACATTAGAAAATACAGACAGAATTACATAAAGAAATTTAAACTTGACTCTGTAGGGATAACTTAACTGCTGTAACATAAAGCTTTAAAACTATTTTAACTCTCTAATTTTAAAATAGTGTATTTTTAAATACATGCTGATTACAGTTTGCTAATACAATATTGCATATACTTAAAGTGTTTTTTTCCATAGATATAACAGGCTCATTTTTCATAACTTAATCACAACTACAGATTACCATTCAATTTCAGGCTTAGGTGACCCAAAATAAGCACAGTCTAGCAATGCAGGACTATCTGCGATGACTTGATATAGCTTATTAGCAGGAGTTAGAATCCTTGGTGGCTCCGCTGAAAAGAAAAACATATCCGGATATAGATACAAAGATACAAATACAAAATACAAAGACATCAAGAATGGCCTAAAGAATTATATCACTTCTCTGAAGTGATTTCTGGTTTCAGTCAAGATCCAAATACATTCTACTGGTGTTAGCCTGAGGAAAAGTTAATGCAGAGAAATTATCTTGTGCAAAACAAATGTTTCTTGCCTGTTTACAAGTAATAGTGGTAGGGCACTAAAGGCAATGATTTCAATTGGAGAATTTAAATCAGTATATACTTCAAGAAGATAATCTCCTGGGGACATACTGAACTATATAATTCCAAACAAATTTGCAGGCAGAAAAAAGCTAGGATGTATTTTTGGTGTAACACCTACATTTTCTTTCTTTGAAAAGACAGCGTCTCTCAATCAAAGATCAGCCAGTTCCTGCAGGAGAGACCATTCTGCCTAGAATTTTGTTACTAGCTTTGTTAAATTCAGTGAGAATTAGAAAGGCTACAACATTTTGTAACCAGAAACACATTCTTGGGAGGCCTTCAAGACAAATGCATAGTCATGTCCTCTTGCAACAGAAATTTAGATATCATCTATTGAACTGATCCAAAATATCCACACTCAGTGAAACTGTACTGAAACATACAAACTTGAGGAATACTAATTCCTGACTCCATTTGCTTGATTTACATAAACAGGGGGAAAAAACAAAAAGGAGAGAGATAAAATTTCTTCCGAGTTTTCTCCAGCTTTCTTACTTAGGTACAGTGAAGTGAAATTCAGGAATATCCTAGGATGTATATATATATGTATGTATGTATGTATGTATGTATACACTTGCTTTTTACAGGGATCAGGGAATACGTTGATTCTCACTGAAGACCTCAAGGAAGGCTTGAGCACAGAGTCTGTGCAGTAGCAGGATACAATTAAATACTAAAGAAAACTGAAAAATATAAAATCTGTTTCTTACCCAGAACATTCACAAATGCATTTGCTAGCAAGTATCCATATTCATTAGAAGCATTGCACTGGTAGACGGCACTTGACCTTTCTTGCACGTGTGAGAAAATAATGGTGTCACCATCTACCTTTCTGCTAGGATCTTCTGGGGCAACTGTTGGTGTAAAGAAAAAAAAATAAATATTGCTTTTCCTAAGCTGCTGTTGGATGGTAAGTTTCATATTTCTGAAAAGAAGAAAGAATCTAAAAGACCGATATGCACTTATGTTTTTTTCCTGGGTGATTGCTCACTGGTAAAGATGTGAATTTTAATATGACTAAGGAAGATCTTCCAATTCTACAAATATTAACTCAGGATGGTAGAGTTCCCACTTTTGGAGGGGTTTTTTTGTTTGTTTTCCAAAGAAGTGAAGCTGAGATCGTATTTTGCATGCGATACACAGGAAAAATATTGATATGACAAGATTCGGGCAAGTACAGACAATATCTAGAAAAACATGGAAGTATTTCTGAATATCAAAAGAAAATGCTGATAGAAGACACAGTCCTCTGTAACTTTAAAGTTTCAAATCAATTGTTATACCATAAATAATTCTCCATACATAAATTTAGCTATACTGAGTTGAAAATAATCTCAGAGTAAAGCATAAGCAATTCCTTCACACAAAATCAAGGAACAGTCTCCGCAAGAGGAGACTTAGCAATTCAGTAGGTGGCACTCTTTCCCTTATGTAAGAATTATACAATGCCATTTCCTTGGCTGTTCTGGAGCAGACTGAGCTGTCAAAGAGCTCTTGCATCCCAGAAGCATCGAGGACATAACCAAAAATAAAATTCAAATATAATACTGAAAAATAACAGCTGCCAGTTTTGATCCAACTGGATGGAGGCAGAGAGGTGTAACAGAGAAAAAACTTAGATTGTAACACTGCACTGTAAAGAAATGCACAAACTATAGTTTAATATTATAATAAAATATTAAATAAAAGCATACGATATTATTAATGTATTAAAAATAGATGTATTACTAATATTGAAAG
>VWZG01007483.1:308437-344357 GCA_013396735.1 Grallaria varia
TGGCTGCATCATCAAAATTAACACCTGTATTGAAGCTTAAGAAAAGAAGTATATTTGTGGAAAACATTTTCATCTAAAAAAATTCTCATTTCTTTGGACTCAGAAAAAATCAAGTAACTAAATTAACATCAATGTTCCATAAGTGACAGGACCTTTTGATTCAGACAATACATTAGAACTTATCTGTAAAGAAAATGGAGAAATTTCTCCTGCATTTTCTTTCAGTATCTACTACTGAATTCTCTACAAATGAAGAAACCAGATGAAGAGGACCACAGTTCTGTGCTTCTGCTAAAGGATATTTCCATCTTGGGTGAACTCTAAGGCCATTTCTCATGTAAAGCAATTACATCAATTTCCAAACAGTTGCCTCAGGAACAGTTCTCAACTCTGTTTTCCCCTCTGGTCTTCTATCCCTCTGAGGTCAAATCAACATCACAAATTCATAAATTTCAGAAAGGAAGAGAAGGTACCACTGGGATTTTAAATGCTTATTCTCTGGACTTCTGGATTGCTGGTACTTATTTTTCTTTTCTTTTCCTTTACTTCCTATTGTGTTCCATGTTTCACATTGCCTCCTATTCTGTGTAATTGCCATTTTCATTAAAAGATTCATGGGCTGAAAATAGACGGAGCAGGTGAGTAGCCCAGCAGGCAGGGCAGCCAGCTGTGAGAAATGGTCTGTTTCTGCATACAAATCACAGTTAAATAGAAAACAGACACAAGTGCCCCCCCAGGAGGACGGAGATCTGCCCACAGCCATTCCAATCATGGTTACTTCCTGCCCTGGGCTCTGGACTTCCCTCCACTAATATCCTTTGAGTCCTGCAGCACTTTTTGCACACTGAGAGGTCTTTCATGGGTGCACAGACCGTCCCACTCACACACACTTCCATACATACTACCTTACAGGCAGATGGCAGAGCCAATCCAAAGAGATGGAAGCCATTAGTTCAACTGTCTATGACTGAAGAAGGAACTGGGTTGTAAAAGAATGATCTAACCATGGAATTATTATATTAAAAAGAGGGGCAGCACCTTCCCACTGCTGTACTTAAGGAAAAGAACAGATATCCCTTTACACCTATCTGAAGGAAAGGAGAGCGGTGTCCATTTAAGGAAAATGGCTTCAAGCTGTGGGTGCCAAGAGGAAAGAAAACAGGAGAGTGTCAGGTTAGTCAGTGCTTCCTTTCAACTGGTCTAGCCACTTGCTTGCTGAAGGGCATTGATCCAAAAGCTCCCTGTTGACACTGGCAACTGATCAACAGTCTGTCTTCTGACATATCTCATCCTCCCACGCAACACCAAGAGAACCTACAGGCCTTTGCCCATGCATTACACTCTGTTTTGCAGGGCCAGGCCAAACAAGTGAGATTCTGTATGTTCCAGCTTTTTTAATGATCTTCAGCACATACTGCTGCACACACAGCACACAGAATCATTGAGGTTGGAAAGGATCTCTGCAGATCATCTCGTCCAACCCTCTGCTCAAGCAGGGCCACCTAAAACCAGTTGCCCAGAACTGTGTCCAGACAGGGGAAGGATCACCTCCCTCAACCTCTTGGCAATATTTTGCCTAATGTAGTTGAGGATAACTTTAACCTCTTTGATACAAAGGCACTTTACTGGCTCATGGTCAACTTGATGTCCACCAGGGTGGCCAAGTTCTTTTCTGTTAAGCCACAATCCAGCTGGATGCTCTTCAGCATGTACTGGCGCTTCGGTTATTCCTCCCCACTTGCAGGACTTTGCCCATTAACTTGATGAACTACACAAGTTTTTTGTCAGCCCATTTATCCAGCCTGACGAGATCCCTCTGAATGGTCATATGACCCCTCTGGTATATCAGCTACTCCTCCCACTTCAGTGTCATCAGCAAACCTACTAGGCGTACACTCTGCCTCATCATCAAGATCATTAAGGAAGACCCCTGGGGTGCACCACTGGTTACTGGCCTTCAGCTGGACTTTGTTCCACTGATCACCCTCTCTGGGCCTGGCTGCTCAGCCATTTTTCTATCAACCTCACTGTCTGTTTATCCAGCCAATACATCAACAGGTTGTCTATGAGCATCTAATGAGAGACAGTGTCAAAGGCCTCACTGACGTAGACATTATCCACTACTCTTCCCCTCATCGACCCAGCCAGTCATTTTTATCACAGTAACATTTGCTAGAAGTATCCTATTCTTCTTCTAGACCTGCTTATTCTGAAAAAAACCTCACATTCATGAGTAATTTATAAACACAGTAATCAATTTCAAAACTAGAAGATCTTCCTGTGGATAAAACAAACTATAACTGAATAACTGAAATGGCAAAGAATGCCCTTTTCCTTTTCTTACCAAGCTCACTTGCTACTCAGCAAAATATTTTCCTGTGATCACGGATGTCCTTGTTTCCAACTTTCTGATTCTGATAGTTCTGTTATCTCCAAAGGGACTGCATTACGTGCAGTAATTACGACCATCCTTTGAGTATCTTTTGTAAAATTAAAAAAAAATCTGATTATGAAAGGTTTTTATATCTGCTGCAGTTCTAGGCCAGATGCACAGTTCCAACACAATGACAGCAGAAGCACTGGATAGATATTTGCCTCGGCAGCACTCTCTTCCTTGAGACTGAACTTGGGACATCAGAGTCCAGCAAATTTCTCCCCACCCACCCATGGCTGCCGTGAACAGCTTGTTGTGTGTACTCACAGAAAACACGATGGATGATGAATCTCTAAGCCAGGGATTATCAAGGCCAAGAAAATCTAAGGGCTAATGTTTCTCCCTTAAATTCAATACAAGTACTAATGGAGACTAACTCGAACCTAGAGACTCAAAGTCAAATGTGATACAAACAAGAGAAGAACATGTTGAAAGAAGATAAACAGCACCTCTGAGTGTACCACTTTGTATCCATCTAGGTGTCTGTATCTAATAATTAATAGCTCATCATGAACTATAAACCACTGAACCAGTAAATCAGTCTTTTGTACGGTATTTGCAATGCCTTTCTGAAGTCCAATTATGAAAGTGCTTTCCCTTCCCAATTAATCTGGTTTGTTACTTTCTTAAAAGTTGAGATACGTTATGCATGGTTTCCCTTTTGTAAAACCATGCTGACTATCTAAGCAGTAGGGCACAATGGATTATGCAGCGGAATAAATAATGCAGATCTTGAGTGTTAATTGAAGCACAAGGCAAGGCAGAGTCATGGTCTGAACTTTCAACAGCTACTTGCCGAAGTAATTCTAATTGACCTCAGTGGGACTGTGCATGTGAGTTCAAAACGCTCCTCTTGGTAAACATTAGGAGGTTAGGTTAGGTCCTTATCACTCCAACATGTCTGAAGCAGCTCTTCCTTTTTTTCAGAAACACTGGTGTTTTTCTTTTCAGAATTATTGTTGAAGAAAATTAAATAAAAATATTTCAAGAAACATAAAATCTTCCTCTAAAAATATTTTTTACTCAGATTACTATAATCTTGAACAAAATTTACACCATTGCAATTTTGTTTCATGAGTGCTTAACATACAATACATTTTTCTTTATTTTTCCCTTTTTCCCACTGATTTTTAAACCTCAGCCTTTGACTGAGATATGGTCGAATGGTTCTTTCTTCAACATTCCCCCTTCCTTCTCTGACTCTATTATGAAAAAACAAAACCGGAAGAATTAAGTATCTCCCAGTTGTGCTTTCCAACAGAAAATTAAAGTATTGCAAACAGATTACTAGGCCACAGGAGGCACATTGTGGGATATATGATGACAGCGGGGCTTTGAAATTCAAATGTAGCTCTTTTTCTTTGAAATCCTGCCATGGGTGTAGCTCTCTCAGCACAGCCCTGAGGCTAAAACAGCTGCTTTAGTTTCCTTTTACAGTGATTTACTAATCATTCAGCTGGAAGACGAGGGGCTCAATTCTATAATTTAGTAACAAGTGAACAAAAAGGCCCACTGTACTTGGGAGTTTCCAGAACAGCTTTTGATAATTCAGAATAATAAATAATCACAAGAATTTCAAGAACTGCATTTTCTGTGATCACGATGCTTCTCTTAGATGCGCTGACAGATGCACTGTACTGAAGCATCCAATCATCTTGCACTGAAATATTTAAGGTGGATAAAACCTCAGCTTTTCTCACCAGTGAAATTGACCTTTAGCATAAGGCTGAGCTACCCACTTATTATTTCCTGTGTTCTTTCAGTTTTTTTTCCCCTACTGAGTTTGAGTGGGTAATTTGAGTATTTTAATTTTTACAGAGCCAACAAGACCGTGTACTGATTCCTCAATGCCAGTGAGCCAATATATGCTGCCTCTGTATTTGGGAAATTTGGTGGCATCCTGCAACTGCTTCTGAAAACTCTGTTTATTAAAATTTTACTGCTGAATGAAGAACCGATCATTGTTTTTCTGGAAAATGCACTTGTCTGTCATTCGAACAGCACATCCTACAGCTTTGGCAAGGAAGCAGTGCAAGACAAAGGTGACACTCACAGCCAGGTGAAAAGAAAGCCTGAAATAAGAGTTAAACTACTGGGAAAGCAGGATAAAAATCTCCAAACAAACAGACGAAAGGTGAATGGTAAATATGTAGAAAAGATCAAAGGAAGATGAGACCACCAAAAACCCAGAAAGTAAAGTGAAGGACAGGTACTGAACTTTTATGATAAGGCACACATAATGGCATATTTATGTATAGATATACACAATACAAAACTACATCGATACTTTCCTGTTTTCCTGTCAAACCATTGCTTGATGAGGTGGTTAATTCAGCTTACATAACTTATTTAACCAATGGAAACTTCTCATTTTAAATCTCAGGCTAGAGATCTGACATTTAATTAGGATTCATGAAACAGGTTATTTGCTGAATATTCCTTTGTGTATCAATATATACCCTTACTTTTCCTCCCAAAGTTGCATTTTTTTCCCTCCAGTTAAGTTTAATCTCACTTGTATAGCAAATACTTTGAACGTATCTAACGAGGCTTCTCAATTACCCGTTGCTATTTCCTAGATTCTGACTGCAGAGAATCCTTCACCGTGTCCCAAACTAGATGATGTATACTTCCTCAACAGACTTAAACAACTCCTAAACTTCCAAAAGTGACACTGTCATACTTCAAACAGGTCAGCAGAGACCAGTACTTTAGAACACATTATTCCTCACAAGCCAACAGGGCAGAATGTTTTCAAACCATCATTTTGTGAAAGAGGAGGGATAAAGGCAGAACCCTGTGTGACTTTACGGTACAGAGTATGCTGAGCGCAAACGAAATGACAAACCCGGCAGTGTCCTCCAGCAAGTTCTTCCCAAGTCAAGTTGTGCTATAAATAGCAGTTACCTTGTATCTGTCATAGGGCATTGCCAATGTAACACTACAACAATTAAGTGACTCAATTACCAATTCAGGCCGGCTTTTCCTACCCATGTCCACAGAAACAGCTGTTCCACTGCCTTAGGGTTTCCTTTTCTTGGACACCTACTTGGCACAAGCTGTTTGCCAGGTACTTGCTGACACATTCAGTCAGTTTTGCTGCTGCAGCTCCTTAGTAATTGAAGGCTGGAAGGCTCAAACATAAGCTAAGCTGCAAATCCTGCAAATCCTACAAGTGCTTTGTATATCCACAGATGTGAGGACTGGACTTTGTATGTCACATTTAGGATTCCCAGACAACAATAGAGTCGCAGTGGGGCAGCAGAGATCTAGCAGACATGACTGCCACAGAAACATAAGGGTAAAAGTTATGCTCCAGCAATGGCTTTGTGAAAGGGTCACGGCATAGCTTTGTTGTTAGCACCTCCAGAACACCAAACAGAACAACCAGGAGTATGGTTACACATTTTAGTGCTTTCAAACACATCAGAGGCACATTTTGTTGTTCCACTTCTATGACCTAAAGTACCCTATATTTTACAATTTAGTATTACCTGTCAGGTAAAATCTACTCAAATACTCGTTCTTCATTTACATTTGAAAAAAAACAGCCTGGTATTCCTCATATTTTCTTACTCATGCTCCTGTAAGGTAACTAAGAATCTTACTTGCTATGGGAACGCCATTTGCTAACCAGCTTATACTAGGTTTTGGGTTGCCATTAGCTCTGCAGATCAATGTTCCATCTTCTCCAGGAGACAAGACCAAGTTCCTGGGTGCTGTTATCCAGTATGGGGCAGCTGGGTTTAAGAAGAGAAAGACAGTAATTATTTTCCAAAATTATGTACAGAAAATCATAAGGCACAGGCATGGTAACCAGAAGATAACTCAAACAAGGTATGTGTAGATACAGACTTACGCCTTTATTGTTACTTTGTATAAGTAGGTATATATATATTTGTGATACCCCAGGATTAACTGGCAGATTATACACTGGCTAAAGTGAGCTACTGGCTACCTGCTGCAGTAAAATACAGAGATAAACAACAAGAGGTTCTTTGTTTCATTTAGGGTTGCCTGCTTTGAATCTAATTTGCTTTTGCTAAAGTAATCAAAATTTATCTGAGTATGGAATCTGCAGAGACTACAGTGGTCTTTTGATTAATTTCAGAGATATCCATGCTCAGAGTAGTTAGGCTGTTAGGAATGAATTTATGTTTGATTACATAAAAAGATTTCATGTCAAAGGTGAAATTTAGAAATGGCAAAACCCTTGGTCTCACTGAATTCAGTGGAGAATTGCAGTGGGCCAGATGTTTTACCTGAGACAGATGAAAACATACAGAGATCAAAACGGGTGGAGCACTGTCATTACTAAAAGATATTAATCTATTTCTCCATCCTTCTTACAATAAATAACCACCAAGAGCATATGTCATCACATCTCGCAATTAAATTTCAGATTTTAGACTGATGGACAGATGCAAACAAAATTTAACTGCTCTTAAAAAGGGGGTTGAATGTGATCATAAAATGATGCTGATCTACAACACAATAAATGGCTATTTAGCATGCAAAGTAAGCACTACAGCTGATTACTTCAATGACTAATTAGCTGTCATTTCAGGTTTTTGTTTCATGGTATTCACAACATACTTACAATTCCTATTTAGACAAACATATTGTAAATGTTTTTAGAACTAGTAAGGCACCATCTTGCGTAAAAAACATAAAGAAGACAGAAACCCAGAAATGTCAGTTAAAAGAGAAAAAGGAAGAAGAATATAAGATTGTAAGACAATAGTAAAACTGAGAAAAGAAAGAATCTGGGTTATATGAATGGTGCACAGAAAAAACGGAGAAAATAAGAAAGAGATGAAGAGAGATGGGGAAGAAGATATCAAAATGAGAAAGAAGCAGTCTAATGACAGATAATCAAAGGATCTAAAATAAATGTAGTACTGGTGCAAACTAAGAAATTATCTTACTACTGTTTACTGATTGTAGTGTTACAGTACAATTTCAGTTTAGCCTGACAACATTAAGAAATGAAAAAGATACTAGAGATAGTAAAGCCCTTCCAGTGCTAGAATTCAGATGGTTTAACGATTGTTTCCTCAGTATTTTTGAATCATTATCATTCATCCTTTCAGGTATACTTCATCCTACAAAGCCTACTTCAATCTTGCATTCTGGACACTTGACAACATTACATTAAGGATAATTTTAGTATTACCTTTCACAGTTACTGAAATGACATGATGAACTGAACCTAGTACATTTCTTGCTATACATTTGTAGTTCCCAGAGTCAGCTTCAGAAACATCTATAATCTTGAGAGTTTTCTTAAAGTTTTCAAAAAACGTTCTGTTGGCTGGCAGTTCCCCACCCTCTTTAATCCAGCGGATTACTGGTGTGGGTCTGGAGAAGCAAAAACACAGATCAGTTTTAGGGAATGAAGAAAAGGAAGATGAGAGTTCAATACACTAATTTTTTTAACATATGTTTTGATCTGTTCAGCCTGGAGGAGACTGAGGGGAGACCTCATTGCAATTACAACTTCCTCATGAGGGGAAGAGGAGGGGCAGACACTGATCTCTTCTCTTTGGTGACCAGTGACAAGATCTGAGGGAATGGCTTCAAGTTGTGTCAGGGCAGTTTTAGGTTTGATATTAGAAAAAGGTTCTTCATTTATAGGGTGGTTGAGTACTGGGACAGGCTCCCCAGAGAAGTGGTCACAGCACCAAGCCTGCCAGAGTTTAAGAAGCATTTGGACAATATTCTCAGGCACATGGTGTGACTCTTGGGGATGGTTCTGTGCAGGGCCAGGAGTTGGACTTGACAATCCTTGTGGGTCCCTTCCAACTCATCATATTCTGTGATTCTGTGACTTTGAGAGCCTTTACCCAGATTCTGAGGTATATTCAACAAATATGAAAAATATGCCAGCATTTGTTCTAAGAAATGGCAAGCTTCACTAACACTGTCAATGGCCATCTGTTCATAGGATTAATAATTACAGAATACATTTGTCTGCTGATTAATCTAAAAAAAACTGATGGTTAATAAATGAAGACAAGTTTATTTCAAATTTCATTGCATTTCTACTATTGATGCTTATGATGCTTTTAAAGATGACTTCTAGATAACGACAAGTTTATAACTGTCCTTTGCGTGAGCAGAATCATAAAAATTCATGTACATCATAAATTTTAAAGCAGAGCTGTAAGAAGACAGTAATATTTCTTACGAAAAATAAAGAAAAAATATCACTGTTGAGTAAGTATAGCTACTTGTCACTGCACCATGTCTAAATCTTGGCTATGCCCCATGTTGTCCACTTAAGTTGAAAGTTGTTCAAACATGTGGAGATGTACTTTAAAAATTACAAGAAACTACAAAGTGTTGCTTACTGAGTAGAATGTCTTCTCTCAAATAATGACTCTAGGCAAATATTCCCTTAGCAGTCTAATATCACGTATTTTATAACAGACAGCTAGCAAAGTTGACTTTTATTTACGGTGTCATTAATAGGCAAAGTTGTTTAAAAAAAGTCTGCATCTGGCCCTTTGTGGACAAGTATTCCCTCCTTGAATTGTTTTTTAATTGCATGACAGCTAAAGACACTAAGCTATATAATGTATAATACTCTATTTTTCATGGGTTTTAACCAGCCATTTTACTGGACTTTGGGTCACCAAATACTTTTACTGCAGGGTTATCAAAAAGGATGTAACTTTAGCATTGCAGATGAAGATGGCCTGAGTTGATGCTACTCCCACTCACGGGCATGGTTTTGCTGGTGCTTCTGGCGCAGACCCCCGAGCAGACCCCAGCTGAGACAGAAACACTGCACCGATGCTCGTGTCAAGCTGTGTCAAGCTGCGCATGAGGAGCCCTCTGGAGCTTATGCAAGTGAACACACGTGCGTGATGCTGTGGTGCATGATTTACAATTACTGCCTTTCCTCATGGCTCACTCAGAGCCCTAAGCATTATATGCCTTGGTGCATTGTAAACAAGTTTACAGTTCCTGAAATAGGTGCTAAAGATTTTCTGTTTCTAACCAATCTATTCTCAGATTTCTTCCTGAGAATGAAACTGATTTAAGATCAACCTAAATAATAATTTTAAATTGCGCTTTAGTAATTTTCTCCTTGCCCAATAATCAGCAGAAACATTGCATTGAAAAACACAAGTACCAATTAAACTCAATTACAATGAGAAATTTGATGTAAGGAGCTGAAGATATGTTCTAACAACTCCTACCTAACTGATCTACTAAGTAATTATTAGCATATATATGCAGCCTTCTCAGATTAGACCAGCAAATTCTTGTCTATTTTTATATAATTTGAGAGCCTAATGATTGTAAACTTAGGAAAAAAACAGAGGCTTTATTCCTGAGTGCCTGAGTTCCCCCTATGGCATTTCTTGTTTGTGTCCTTTAAAACCAACAGCACAACTTATATCCTGTGCATAGTGTTTGGGGATGTGAGAAGGCAGAGGCCATATATATGTTCATAATCAGTTTTAAAGTTTGGTGATGCCCAAGTAAATGGTGGACTTCTTAAAAGAGCTCTTTTCCATTTCACACTTTTGTTTCTTTGAAACACATAAACTTATATAGTGGTAACATTTAAAGAATCTCTGTAAGGTTTACCTCTGTTTCTGTATTTCTATTTAGAAAAAAAAAATGTATAAAAAGTAACTCACAATCCTGCTGCAATGCACTCCAACAAAAGCACATTTCCTCTGAGTTCCACTTTGGTACTCGTGCTACCTGTTGGTGTCAGAAGAACTGGCTGCCTCTCTGTAACTGGCTTTGCTGGAAGAAGGAAAA
The DNA here is from genome assembly GCA_013396735.1 of Grallaria varia. Lineage (NCBI taxonomy): Eukaryota > Metazoa > Chordata > Aves > Passeriformes > Formicariidae > Grallaria > Grallaria varia. The sequence continues at coordinate 318,654 of VWZG01007483.1, forward strand.
TTAAAATAATTAATTTCTAATTGTTATTTTAATACTCATCAAATGCATGCATCTATTCTTACATTTTGGACACATATTTTGCTCCACATTGGTCATTTAAAGCCATTGTGTATTGCAACTACAGAGCTCAACACATTAGGCCTTTGACAGACATAACATATATGTTAAATGTCACAATTTTGCACGCATACATGAAAAATGTTATTATTAAAGACAGGAGAAATTGACACAAAACTTTTACATAGGCAACTATGTAGCCTTAATCCTAAGCAGCCTCTATTCACATCAGCAGAACTATTATGGGGAGTAAGAAGCAACTGGTGTGACGCACTTTACAAGACTGAAAGTTACAAAAAATTTCTGGGCTTCCATCAAAATAAAAATAAAGCAAAGATATTTTACTCAGAAATATAAACCAAGGCAATGGAAGGTACACCCTGCTTTGCAATGTGTTTTAATACTTCCTAGACAATGTGAGACGTGGTTTCAGAAGCCTTGTATTTTCCTCTTACTGTATATTTAACTCAAGCTTTTCCCCAGTCTTGTAATAAAGAACCATTGATTAACCTGTAAGAAATAACCACAGTAAACAGGCAGCTATAAATTTAAGACCCATTTCTGACATTAGACTATGTTGGCTTTTGAAGTATTACAGTATTTCCTGTGCCTTCATGGAAGTCAAAACAAGAGTGTTTCCTGTAATTATAGAGTGTTTTCTGAGAATCCTCTAATTTTCTCTTATATATATATGATTAAATTGCTCTGAAATGCAGTAGCAGTACGAAATATTACAGGGAATTGTATTTTTTTAAAATGTAATTAGAAACATAATAAATTCCAAGTTTGTTAGAGTACAGGATTTATTGATAGATTAACATAAATACAAAACTTTATTTTAATACAGTATGTGCTGTGAATTCCTTAAAAACTAGTACACAAACAACTTAATGTTGTTAGGAGAAAGGGAAGGTCTAGAATCAAGAATGCAGCTGATAGTCACAGCCACAACTAATCTACCCAGTTTGGGCACTGCTAAAGACTGCTGACTTACTCAGAGACTTCGAAAATTCAGAAGAATTACCCCTGATGGTTCTGAGTTGTGAGCCAACTAAATGGTGTTTTCCTCACTAATTGTAATTACTATATTGTTTTGTGTTCAGGCACTTATTTCTCATTTGTTCTTCCTCGATATCATATAATTTTTATGTAGAGAAGTAAATTATTCTGTGCCCATGTTTTATTTTAGATTCACATAAGTTATGGTTTAATATGTACAAAGCCCCCTTTGACAAGGAAAAAGACAAAACAGAATAAATATCAAGTATTTTCTATGTCACACAATATCAAGTGGAGAGTATAGAACATCAAGTGTTAGAGAATCAGTGGTGCTCCAAAGTCAGCCTTGCTAAGCACCTGTTTGGGAGCATTTGATTCAAAGTATACAAAAGACAATTCAACACAAATTAATGGGAAGACCAGCTTAAACAACAACCAAACAAAACTCATCTTACCCCTATGAAGTTATTATTAAAATGTTCAGATTTTAGTTAATTTCAGTTTCACACTTATGAATTAAGTTAAAAATGAATGATACATAAGATATTAAATGTGAAGTGCATCTGTTAAAAGCTTAATTCTTGTTATTTGTTATGCAACACACGATATTGAATAGTCCTAGTGATAATGAACATATCAAACTACTAGGTAAATTGGAGGAAAAATACAAAGAAAGCAACTCAGTAAGGAAGCAATTAAATAAACAATTTTTAAAATCTGTCCCAGTGTGAAAGGACTCATATGCGTTTGTATTTTTTATGAGCCATATGTTACAATAACATTGAAAAATTAAATATTTAAAAGGATCACACTGTGCAGTCCCTTCCTAGAGTATGTATTATCACCAGCACTAATTGATGCCTCTATTAGAAACTGAAAAGGGAGCCAAAGGTTAAGTAGCCATGGAGGTGAAGTTAGTTAACTAAATGCTACTGTGAAACAAGGAGTATCAGTGGGGACCAGTGTAACTCACCACCATAAATATCAGTGTCACTCAAATTAGCAGCTATAGTGTCATTCAATGAATCCACTGAAATAAACAGAATATCATGAAGAAAGCATACAAGAGGGATAAATAAAAGTTTTGGGAATCAAAAGGTGATGATATGGCCACGGTGAGTTAATCAAATGATCGATTAATTTGTTTCTATAGTTACAATAATTTTAATAATTTTCTATTCTTGCATTGGAAAACCATCTGAAAACTGTGACTTTTTTACGCCGTATTTTTTCTGTATTTCAAATATTACAAAACACTTTTTCAAAAGACAAAGCTGTATGAAGGAAAAAATGACAGCTTTTAAGATGAACTATATGTCAAGAAAACTGGAGATTCCATTTCAAGTTTACACAGAAATGTAATTTCTTATTCAGAATTAAAATTACAAAATTCCCTAGCATAACACTGCTTAACTATAGAATATTACTTGAGAACCCTGGATAAATACCATGTAAGTATGTAATTAGGTAACGTAATACCTACTTGAAAAGACTTTTACAGAAATGGGTTGTTTCTGCTGTATAGTTTGTGTATGATTAAATCTTGCATAGCAGATGTAGTCCTCTCGGGTGTCTTCTGGTTGTACATTAGAAAAATAAAGATCTCCATTTAGACCTTGGGAAACTCTTTCACTTTGAGGGAGCCTTTGGAAAGCTAAGGAAAAAGAAGAACACATTTATCTCAATTACAATAGACACTCCATTATTATGATCTGCAGACTCCACATTTGCCTAATTACACTGTTTGTGGCTTTGTACACAAATAGACATTTCTTAGTTTCCCGACGAGTTCCCTTGTCTTCCCATTCTTCCCCAGTGGGTTAATCTACAACTTACGTGAAGATCTCCAGCTGCTTTTGGCTTCATGCTTTTGGGCTGTATGTCTGCTTGTTTCTTCATTTCTACAGAAATGGAAATTCTCTGAATTTTAGCTTACAGGGAAACTCCAACCATCTGTGGTCTTGGTAAGCAATGATCTACTACGCAGAAAAACTGCAAAAAGTAAACTACTTCTGCATAAAAACCAAACTCACCATTATCCATCCAAAATATGATAGGTGGTGGTAAGCCAACAGGAGGTCTGCAGTGCAGTACTAGTGAATCACCTTCGCGAACCTGGTTTGGTTCCAGTTTTTCTTTCGTCCACAAAGGCGATCCTACAGAAAGTAATTTTAACAGACACACAAACTACAGGTTGACAAAAACTACAAAATTTATGGGAATATGCACGTAATAATCCAGAAAATAAGAAGAACTACAAGCATCAGAATGTTTAAGTCCTGTCACATTTACTAAAGATTCAATTTTTGTTCTTTTTTATGTTTTCTTGGAAGAAAAGTACTGCATTGATTTGCCAAAGGTATAATCAACGGATTCAAATTATTTTGCTAACTCACTAAAGGTTTTATAACAGTACAAGTTTTAACTATGATAATGGAGGAAAAAAGCAATGTGCTAAATTAGAAAAAGGAGTAGACTTTCCTTATAGTATAATAACAATATTATATACAGTTTGATGGCAACAAGTATTATTAAAATGTAAGAACAGCATATTTTAAGCTGAGAAGCTTGAAAAACTAATCTGAGATAAAAAACACATAAAAAAACTGTAGAAACAGCCTAACACTAATAAATTCTTTTTAGCTTTATCTCCTTTTTTGTCCCAATCTGTTCTGTATTAAAGCTATTTAAAAAACAGGCTTTGTAAAGAGAATAAAAATTGTCATCATCATTGCTGTGCATTAAGGATTTAAATATTTTATTCTAATAGTAGTGTCATATATACAACTCAGTTTTAAATGATAGGTCATCCAGATGCACCAACAAAAAAAACACAAGTTAGTAAATTTTCTAAAAAAGTATTTGAGAGAACATGCAATACAGTGTTAAATCTGAGTATCAGAAAATAGACAATAACTTCTAACATAATCACTTTGATGATTAAATTTCTAAGACAGGAAAACAAAAGGCAAAAAAGTTCATACAAAAATAAGACGACCAAAATGTTTCACATTTTCTGAAAATTAAGAGCTTTACTTACTAGAAGGCCTTATAACTATATTGTTGGAAATGGCTGCTCCTCGTTCATTCCTTGCTGTACACTGGTAGACTCCTTCATATGCTTCTGCCTTCCCACCATTCATAATATTTATTACAAGGGTCCCTGAATTTGGTTTCATTGTTACCTGTGCATCTTTATCTATATCAAAATGAGTTCCATTGCGTGTCCAGGAGAAGCTAAAAGAATAAAAACAAAAAGAAAATTTTCTTCTTCATTTGCCTTTTGTAGATTGTATGGCAAGAAAAAAGAAATTAACAAAAATGCATGTTATTTCTTCTTTAGCAGATAATTAAGACTTGTCACCAAACTAAATTAGCTAATAACATAATTCAGAACTTTTAATATGAGAAATGTAGCAATATTTTAAGATAAAAGGTTTAGGCTGAACTTGTTAACAGGAGCTATTTCGAAGTCAATGTTTTAAAAAAAAATACATTAAAGGATTCTGAGATTAATCATATGTGGAAAAGAACTGATTTCCTTTCTACTAAAAATGATGCAGTAACAACTGCAAGAACTGATATTGCTATTATTGCTATGCATTAGCATTTCCATTATAAAACCTATTGTTGAAGAGGTCTGTAAACCTGTCTTCAAAACCTTGCTCTGGGTTGAAATGTGTCATCTCAGGCTCCAGCAGAAGACCATTTTTTTTAACTGGCTTGGCAATTTTATGCAAATGAATTTAAGACTGTGTGGCAAGTTTGATTTCTTTTCAATATTATAATACAAACAAACATGATTCTTTAAATTCAATTATATAGTCTGATAGCCTATAATTCATCTAGTAAATTTATATTTCTCAGCTACTCAAAGGAAGAGATGTTTTGAAAAGTAGTTACTAAAAATGAGGACTAATAGAACTCATAAAAAAATAATGAAGCAGAGATTCAGTCTGCAACAGACTACCATAAACTTCGATTTCTTATGCTCTGTTAATGCTCAAAAGTATGATAACAGTGAACTAGACCAATGCCTGTGAAGTGCTGAGTGCTCACACGTTCAAATGCTGTGAAGAGCAGTTTTTGTACCTGTTACACTTTAGAATCTTAAGCACGAACACACTAAGCACTTACTGGTGTGAATGCTTCCTAAAATAGAAACTTAATTGCTACAGGAGAAGCTCGAATTCTAAGGGACTCAAACTGCACACTGACCTTCTGCAGCAAGCAGATGTGCTATCTGAATGCTGCCTGCATTGCTGTTTGGTGTGGGACAGAAGAACTGGACCTGACCAGCAGCACTGCATCACACCACAGTGTTTTTGGGAGGACTAGCACGCACAGTGAACCAATGGTGAACCTCTTACAGCCTTGCAGGTGAAGCTTCAGAACTTGGGGTTTCTGTAATCCTCTGCTACCAATAACACTGATGGATGCAGGAAACTGTAACGTAGCTTCAGCTGAGAGGCGGCATATATAGTACAAAACCCTTGAGTTTGAGATGCATGAAAGTCACAGTCTTTATTTCTCAAGCTACAGGTAGCAGCACATCCATAAACCTTTATGCCAGGCGCTCTCACAAGTAAGAAGATACTCTGTTTTAACAAACAATTCACACTGTGGGCTGAGAAAGTTCATCTTTGACTTCAGAGCTTCTGAGCAGATCAAGTTCCAGTAAGCATTTGCAGGTTATCAGGACTGACGGACTGGACTAACTATTGACATTAATTAATCAGATGTCATATCTTAAAAATTAAGCAAGACTAAGCACAGGCTTATAAAACCCAATAGAAAATTCTGTAGTTAAAAAGCAAGACTAAGCACAAGCTTATAAAACCCATTAGAAAATTCTGTAGTTAAATCCTGTCCCTTCCTCAGTTGCAGGGGAACAAAGCAAGTTACAGGTTTGATGGGGAAGATAAGGATGCACAGCGGGGAGCACTGGCACATAGCTCAGGTATATCAGTTTCACAGACAGCACTCTTTTTCTCTCCGGTAAGTCCAACCCAAAAAGACATTCAACAGAAACATCTGCAGGAGCAATACAGTTGTCCCAAAGTGCACAATAATCATCCGATCCCCCAGGTCAACACCCACACTCTTAAAAATGGCATTGGGCCAGTTAAATTAAAATGCTGATAAACACAGCAGCTCTGTGGCACTCCTGTCATTAACAGAACACTAGAAAGGGTGAGAGTATCCCAGATAATCTCTGTCTTCTCCATTCTGCTGCCCAGCATGATAATGACCATGATGCCAAGGCAACCAGCAGGAATAATGTACAAAAAAGCCTCGTTATTCTGAAGAAGTACATTTAATGAGCTCTGTGTCTGAATGAACAGTTATAGACTGACCTTGCTAGTGAGTTGTAGCATAACACTGCTGAGAGCAGAGAGACGTACATTTCTATGCTCACATCTCTGAAATCAGAGGGAGTTACTAACAAAGTCAGACCGTATCATGGCTATTGCTGTTTCCAGTCCAAGTACTCAGTATCTTGAAATGAGTAGTTTTTAAATATTTCAAGACCCTGAAAGAGGACCTTACATTTAAAGAGGACCTTAAAATGGATGACAATCAGGACTCTGATCTACACACAGGGCTACCACTTCTGCCAAAACCAAAACTTAAGGTTATTAAATACTCTTGGTAAATCAAGGCTACTGAACATTAAAACTGATACACATTGCATTCTGATAAAATGTATTTCAAGATGAGCCTCAAAAACCAGAATGACATACAAAACATTAAATGTGAATTTATTAGTGGTGCTCTGAATTTATTCAATGTTTACCCATTCTTCTATGCCTAAACCTGGAATGTGATCCATTTCGTAGTACAGCACACCTCTTAGTGTGTTCCATGGGCATTTATTATCTGCTCTTGTAATAATCAAGTATTATTTTATTGTGAGAGCTTTGAGGGTAAAAACATTGCAGTTGCTTGATGACTGTAAAAAACTTTAAGGTCAAGTACGAGAAGTCAAAATTATGCCACTATCTGGTAGCTGTTTAAATTACAAAGGTAAGGGTGCATGCATGTTTCCGCATGTGCAAGCATATTCATACACATAATCTTGTTAGTTTAGAAAAGTTACAGTATTTTCTCCTAGTTCTTCCATGACGTTAGGCCAACAAAAGCAAAACAAAATGCTACTAACCTTGGAGGTGGCTTTCCTTTGGCTTCACACTGTATTACAATATTCTCTCGAGGGTCAACAATGTAATCTTTTGGAGATTGCTGAGTTATCGTAGGAGGTTGCGACACTTCATTATGGGATATAAGAAAGAGAGAGGAATTTAACATTTTCAAAGTATCACCAGAACAGCTTTGTAAGCAGAAAAGCAGACTTACGATTAGCAACCAAACCACAGAAAATGACAGAAAAGTGGGATCAAAGTATCCTTTGTATCAGGAGGCTGAAGCCCCCTAGCCTTGTAAATCAGGGTAGCTATATTAACTTCCAGCTGAGCTATCCTGATTTACAGTGGATAAAGATCTTGACCAAAAAGTTTAATGAGTGTCATTTCTACACCTCAGATTTCAAGAGATTTTCACAAACCCAAAAGACATTGAAAACTAAGTCTAACAGATCTGAGATGAAGAGTTGTAAGACATAAACGTCCACAAAATGTTTTTTACCACACAGAAGGAAAAAAATACACATTGCTTTGTGTTTCTAAATATTTTTATATTTCCAAATTCTCTATGGGTGCAACCCTTTTCACATATTTATTATGCTCAACATAATCTGCAAAGCATGCTTTTAGGAACTACTTTTCAGGAGTAAAAGATGTGTTAAAAGACTGTTAAAAAATGACAAAAATGGTATCTAGTTTCCAAACATGTAGGAAAATTGTAGTACTGATTCCCTGAATTGCTCCAAGGGAAACAAAATTCAACATTTGTGATTTGTCAAGTACTCTACAATGAGTAGCACAGAGCAGAACTGATCCAGCTGACAAAGTAGTTGGTGCCTACCTATTTAAAGTCATTTATAATCATTCATCATTATCTATGCCAATTTTTGCATTAAAATATCCCGTTTGTGATTTTAAGATAGTGACAAAGGTGTCTTCCTCAACATTAGTCATCTGGTTATAGTTTAGTATCATCTAAAGGAACCTGTTTAATAACATGACCATGAACATCTCTGTCTAAATGCTGTAAATTGCCTGACCAGCAATGCTACTGCTTTGGGGTAATTTCTAGCCACTTGAACAAAGTATTTCAATCATTTCTTAGGAGGCACTTTGAAGACAGTTGTTTTTCCTCTCATGGGCATTTTTCGGGGTCAGTACATATCAGATGCTTACTTGGGAAAAGCAAGTACACTCTGAAAAGGCACATGACATGAACACTGCCCAACCAACAGGACATTCCTCTGATGCACATCAAAGACCTGAAATCTATGCCCTGCACTTAAAACTGATTGAATTAACCATGACACTAGAACTTAGTTAGGAGAAGCCATAAAATATGAGGTCTACTTAAATAACTGTATCCACTGTGGATATAAAAGTATCTCCGACTCAGATATGTGTAATAGTACAAAAGTATATCTATTCCAATGAATTTATTTTTTATCAAACATAATTACTCCTGAAAGTAGTCATAAAACGCTGCACCTGCTGATATTGAGTAGAGGTTTTAATGTTCAGATAGCACACCACCAAAAACCACACAATTAATTTATTCCAAATATCAGAATGTTGATTTATGTCCAGTAGTATTTTCTGAACACTGCATGCACAAAACATATAGGTACAGCAAACCAATCAGTATTACTTTTCAGCAGCACACAGCACAGTTTTAATGAAGAGGAACTTACATTCTTCTAGAAGTTTTGCTTTTATTCCCACATCAGAATCAGCAGTTGAATGGATAAATGGAGATTAAAGAGAAATATTTGTTAGTGAAAAGAAAATTAGCAATTTTGAGAGGGAAGATAAGTATCTCTGACAAGTACATTGGTCACCATTAAAAAGAAAACATTAAAAACATTTATCACTGTAACCCATGCTGGGATGTCTGAAATTCCAGCCACAATTTCCAGTGTGTCGGTTATTACTATATTTATCTCAAAGCTCATGGTATGAGAAACTTTTCTGAAGTGTTGACTTTTTAAGGGCAACCATGGTATATGATTTTGGTCTTGCAAGGACACAAAACACTAATACTGAGGAGACAGCAAATCAGAATTAATGGAGTGCACTGCCCTCATGCTGCAGTCAAAATCAATCCACTCATATGATCACATAGAAGAANATAGAAGAACAAAGACAATGCTTCAGGATAAAATTACTCTTGTAAAGATAAAAGCACCCAATTCTACTCAGCAGACTTACAAGCCCTTTTGGTTTGAAAAATAACTAAAAAAAAAAAATCACTTAGCTGTCACATCTTTATTGCTTACTTCAAATGTTTTGCATAAATGTCTCTTTATCAATCATGTTTTAAAGCAGATCAAATGCCTCTGAGTCACCTGCATTTTCTGTCATCCCTTACCTGTTCTGAGGAGACACTGACTAGGAACTAATGAACCTGCTATGAACAAGAACTGCTAAGGTGGATGAAACCTAAAGGTTCAGAATCAACTATGTTCTCACCGCAAATCTCTGTGGTGGGCTTTTAGGGAAGAGCCACAGAAAATATAAGTCCTTCCCTTGGGGTGCTCTCCAAGAACCCATTCTTATAATTATTTATGAAAGCAATAACATCATTATAGATGTAATTTCTGTTAATATAATTTTTGGCTAAAAATTCAAGTGTGTGATTTTGTCAGACCTAACAAAGTTATTTAACATTAAGTAGTAGGGAATTAAATTCTCAGTAGAGAACTAAAATGATACATCTACAAGAGCTACTAATTTTTGTCAATGTATTTCTGGTAAATTTAACCTGAAGTCTTGCTCGATAGATAAAGATATCAGAGCGGCGCACAATTCATATTAGTTCCTAAACTACAAGATGGGCATTTAAAACACTATTTATAGCCTATAAAGATACTTATGGGGAAAAAAAGTTTCAAAAATAAGACAGTAATTCATCAAACCTTCAAAGTCCTCTTTAAGCCATAGTTTGTTGCTCTAAAGACATTTACAGCACAACAAGTTTGATGTGATTCAGATATATTGATCATGTTACAGCAGTAGAGGTCATTGGTTTGATAGGCTTGTAAAATGCATGGGGAGCGGGGAAGGAGGGAAACACCAAAGCAGTTGTAGTTTATGTCAATGAGATTATTAAAGAAAAACATGCATTGTGGAAGGCAGGAAGTTATCAAAAACATGGGGGTAAAGAAAGTCACACACATTAGAATCATAGGCAAATTTACTGATGTATTAATCCATCAATTTAACACCAGCCCTAATTTTCTCTTTCCTGATAATTAACAAATGAATAGTCACTGTGAGATGCAACATGGTTCAGTGAATGTGATCATGCTTATCTTAGAAAGATAATAACAACCTAAAGCAAGAATAATATAACAAAATCAGCTATTAGGACTATAAAATGCAGCAGCTATGATTGCTTTCTTTTCAGCATGGAGTGCTACCTTCAGGGTTCCCTACTAACACAGTCTTATATCACACAAGAATTTCAGGTCCTGGAATTTTCTATGTTTCCTCACATATTAATGGAGGCATTCCCTGTTTAGCACACATTTTTAACTTAAAGTTAAGCATTTAACTGTTTTCAGACACTGTTTAGGAAATCTAAGAGCTTAATTTACCTTTTTGGATCAAAAAATAAGACGCTTTGAGTGTGTGAATTTTAGGTATTTGAATCTTTTACTAGTTCAGATATCAGCTCCTGTGAACCTCTTTTCCGAAGGTAAGGGTTGATTGTTGATGGCAACTAAGAATTGTGCTGGGGTTTTCAGCACATTATCAATACGATCCAAACTTCAAAAGTTATTAGCATTTAACTTGACTCCTCTTCCCTTCTTAATTTTGAATAAATACTATATTCAACAAAGGGGCACTGAAGATTCCAGTGGAATCCTGTGCTAAAGCTTCTCCAGTGAACAATTTAACTCATTTTATTGTACAGGTTTTGAAAATCTTCAGTTGAAAAGTGTAAATACTCATAATCACAATGTCCTGATTGAAGTGATCTTCAGCTTCCTACAGAAATTTTTTAATTAAACTTCCATTATTCTGCACTTATTTAGCAGGTTAATACTTACAGTCAAGAGGTACATCCAATGCAGAAATAATTTGGCACAGAAAGAGGATCAAGGAAGGTTTGCTTGCAGGTATGCTCTTCTTTTTCATCATGACTTTAATCTATACTGAGTAAATCACACTTGAAGAATGAAGTTCAACTTCATCAGACTAGGTAGTCTGCAATAGTTATGTAAATGTAGACAAGAAACCTGGTAAACAAACGAACAAAAAATAATAATGATATACAGACACAATGGAGAGTTAAATTATCACATACATCTTAGTAATACTAAAATACAAGCAGTCTACATACTATATCCCAGGATAATAGTTATGCCATGTGTTCTAATGAAATCCAAGAAATTCAGAAGTTCTTAGACACCTAGATCATACCACCTTCCTAAGGAAGCTAGTGAACAACTCCTATAACCTTGATGAATGGAAATAGAAATGCCTCTCCTAAGAAGGATAAAGCATCAGTCCAGCTAGTTAAACAAGAGTATATACTAAAGACAATAGTCCACTGGAGTAGACTTAGTCGATCAGAGCACTGAATGCCCACCTAGTCTCTCTTTCAAGCACCCTGCACCATTCTTGGAAAGAGTTATTTTAGGCATCTACTCCAGTGAAAACATGTCTGGTAGCAAATTTGCTAAGTAATCTGGGATCTCACTGCAGCTTTAAGTTAGGTATCTCAGCTTCTCCCCACTTTGGAACTCTTTCTAACAGACTGCTGTAGACTGAACGCAGAAGACTTCTTGAGATGCTACCTTATGTACTGTACCTGGGCTCCTATTCCTGGATTTCTGATTCCACTCAAAATAGCTAACATCAAAATGCTCTGTCATTTCTAGCCTGAAACCAAAATCTAATTAAATGTCAGCGTGCTACCAAACACTCCTCTCCTTTCCTAAGTGACGAAGTGGCAGCAATGAAACTTAAGGGAAATCTGTTCTTGGAAATGTGCTAGATTTTCCTCCTCAGTCAAGCACGAGAGATCACACTGGACACATTAGATTGATTCTGGCCCCCTCCTTATTTTTACTGCAATCATGACCAAGCTCTGACTTAGAATACTGTTGAAGGAGTGAAAACCAGTTGCCTGCAAGCCCCCTCAGCATCACCAGTGACCTACAAAGAGCTCCACAGCCTCAGAAATCCAACTGGGGCTTACACAATGCATTCTCAGAAAATGGACATCACCTGAGAAATCACTTCCCAGATGCCAGATGGATCAGAAAGCTCACAGTGATCAACATTAATTCCCCTTGCAGAGAACACTTCCTCAGCGATGGCTAGATACGAAACAAAATACTATCCAGTCCACAAAGAGTTAAAGTTGCAAAGAAGCAGCTGCTTTATAAATGTTAAATAGTTATTTGTGCTATCTGCAGTTACTTAAACCAGTCTATGCTAAGGACTTCCCTCAATTTTCACATGACAGAAGACATTATGTCCCTTAATTGCAAGTAGTTTTTCTCTTTGTATAGTCTCCTGAGCAGAGACTGGAATTGGAAACCAGAACTGAGGTGTAGAGCTCAACTTCTCATCCCAGCCTAGCACATCAAACTCCCTAATTCTTACTGTCACCATCTGTAACACAAATGTTTGTTTCAAAATCAAAATAGTCCAGCAGGTTAAAGTCCTAGAGATGTGCTGCTCCTTGGAGCTCTTGGGAACTGCTGACTGGGGCACCACTGGAGAGGGCACATTGCTTATTCACATTCAAAATTACCTATAGTACTGCACACCGTAACCTAAGTCTAATTATTTGTCACGGCAGATTAGAAAAATGACAAAACTCATCAGAAGAGAGAACACTGGAGTTCTAGTCTTTGCATGATTATTATATACAAACTGGAACTGCACAAGCAGACAAGGTGTCAAAATACCATTTCAAGGCATACAGCAGGAAAGCATGACAAGTACCTAGAAAAATAAACTGAACTTTCTTACATTTTAAATGAGCACCCTAAATTGCTGGGGGCTTAGCTGGGGAAGGGAAGAAGTGTCTCCTCCATCCCATTTTTAGCACCATTTTACTACACTCCTGCTGCAATGAGCAGGGGGAAGGAGAAGAGCTTTTTTTGAGAGTGCCTGCAAGGACTCCAGTGTGTTTCCTGCAATGACGCACTCTCCAAAAAAGCTGATTTAGTTCCACCAACTACAGCAGTCTGCTCTTCTCCAGTTAAACTAGGTTTTCACACACTGTTCTCCTGATCTTTATGTCACCTCCTCATTACAGCATCACTGTAATTAACAAGGTGCCCTCTCTGTACAATGTGTGCGACCCAGGATTTAGTGGATACTCTTTGAAGTATTCCACAAGTGAAACTTGACTTTTGTTGTTTCTTCTCCAAGCAACATTTCAACTCTCCTTATGAAACCCTGAAAACTTGATTATCCACTTTATTGTCTTGTTCTTTCACCATGTAAAATGAGTATTGTAGTGATTTAAGAGTATTTTAAAATTAAATTGCATTTGCTTTGAACAAGTGCAAATGAATACACAAGGAGTGGTGAATCAGGCATGTGCAATTAAAATGATTGGGAAAGTAATACCCTTGAGAAAATGTCCCTCATTGTCTACCTCTGCTACTGCAATGTTCCAGTAGGATACCTATTGCATTTACTGCTCAGATGTTTGCATATAGCATGGGAATCCAACAGGCAGCAGGGATTATAAAGCTGAGCCTGCACACTGACTTTGCCATTCTTCAGAGAGGCAGGGTGCCCAAATGGTTTGTGATAGAACATATTTAACTAAAAACAATTTTAGGTTTGTCAGCACAACTGGGTGCTCTTGTTGAATGTATTCAAGATTAAATCTGGCATAATTTAGTATGAATACAACAGCTGCTAAGTAGAAATAAACACTGCTTTGACATAATACCTGTTCCAAAATAAGGCCAGGCCTCTAAGCACAGATCAGTGGAAAGGCTTCAATTTCGAAACTTGAAATAGTTATACAGCAGATTGCCTTTTCCTCCAAATAATTTATTTAAGATCTCTTGTAACTCAGACATTTTGTCCTATCATTTTCATAGGAAAATACATATATTTTGACAGCCGGTTCAGGAGTCTACTCACCAATTTCTACAAAATAAGATTTTTTTGTACCTATATACTTCTTATGTACTTAACCAAATGTCACTTGCTTTGTCTCCTGTGCTTCTTGCTGAGATGCTGATTGTGACTAACAACATGGACTAAAGGTTGAAGCTATGGTGTAGCAAACAGGAGTCAAAGCAAATAAGAATGCATAAGCAAAGTACAGTAATATTTTATCACAAAGGAGAATGTGAGATTTCAATGTATGAAGATTTTTATGTATGAAAAAAGAATCAGGATCAAGTGAGGGACATCCAAGTTTTTTTCCCTTAAAAAAAAAAATACTAGTTTTTAAAAATGAGCTACAGAAAGCCACAACTGGAAGAATGAAAGCCTGAGGTAAACCGTATGGAGAACAAAACACAGTTTGGTCCCAGTTGTCTCTTCACTGGGACCATTTGGACATAAAACAACAAAAACAGATACTTTGCAAACACAAAATGCCCAGCATTCATACAGAGGGGATCATTTGGGAGGCAGAATCCAAGATTCCTTTTCATACTACAAAAATGGGACAAGGATCTTCTTGATTTTAAGAGCTTGAGAGCAAATGAATCATAGAATTGTTCAGGTTGGAAATTACCTTCAACCTTTAAACCAGCACTCCCAAGTCCAACCCCAAACCATGTTTCTAAGTGCCACAACTATGCGTCTTTTAGATACCTCCAGGGATGAGGACTTCACCACTTCCATGATCAGCTTGTTCCAGTGCTTGATAACTGCTTCAGGGAAGGACTTTTCCTAATATTCAATCTAAACCTTCCCTGGAGCAACTTGAGGCTCTGTTGTCTTGTCTTATTGCTTGCTACTTGGCAGAGGACACTGGTACATCTGAAAGAAGTCTCCCTCCTTACTACCCACTTGCTCTGCTACTCCCTGAATCATGTCCAGGCACTGTCTAGAAGAAGTACAATTGGGTTAGGTCAATATCTGCCAAAGAGAGTGTTTGCAACTGAATGGCACCTGTGATTGTAGATCCACATCCCTCTCAGTATATTTTACTACACTACACTAGTACCAAGAATATTAATTCTCAACTGGGGTATTAATACAGACAGACACACTCTCAAAGGACATTTCAAAGTTAAATCAATTAAGGCTCCAGTTGACAGAGTGATGTTTTTCCTCTAGCTGTCTTCAACATGAGCACATGGCATCTTCAATTTCCTTGTAAGTGCTGCTGTGATATTTCTTTTCTAGTATGTAAGAGGTGTAGGGGAGTGCATTAACTGGAATTCAACCCAGTGCAAAGCTAAAGATAGTATTTTCTAAACATAATATTGTTCCACAGAGATTTGATGCATCAACTGATTATCTATTTCTACTCAATTCCATTATTTTAAGACAAAATGTTCTCTATGAATGTGAATGGAAACCAAGGCCAATGTAAGAAATACGAAAGGTTTATAAAATTGCAAGATAGAACAACTGAAATATTTCATACACATTAGGAAAAAAAGCATTCTCTTCTATATAGACATGACTGATTTAATACAGAACTAGTTAGACACCGCAAATTAGAGGAAAATTAGTACTGAGCAAAAAACTTCCTCTGCTCCAATTGTCTAATATTTGTATTTCTTCTCACAGTGAAAAACAGATACAATCAGAATATAGGAAAAATAAGTAGTTTTCAAATATGTTTCAAAGCACCCATAGAAACATATCCATAGAACATGAAAAGCAATTTCAAATTAGGTAAATGTATTTAATGACTTGTACATAGAAAAGCGTGTTGATGATCAATAGATAAAAAGAACAAAATGCTTTCTTTTGAGAACAACTGCAATATCCTTATCACTTAATGAAAGATCTTTACAGGGCTTATGTGTTTTTGACAACTATGCTGACTATGCAAGTATCAATAAGATGATTTAAAATATTTTTGAACAATTAGTTTTGAATTTCACACTTCTTTTTATAGCTTATCTGGCATTTGCAGTACTAGGCAACATAAAGAACTCTGACTGAAAATTACTATTTAATTTAAAATCTTTCGAATAGAAACAGATAACAACAGTGTTATATTAGTTAAGTGTCACGGACATAATGCTGTTTAGAGATTGCCTTTATTATAGCTATTTTTATGGAGGTAGCATGACATAATAGACTAAACAGCCACATGTGTGTAAACAGATCTGAGTATTATTAAAAATTATGCTTTTGAATAGTGATTCAATCTCCATTGGCTTGCTTTCCCCATCCATCTCTTTCCTATTGGATGTAAATCATCCAGTCCTAATCCATGTACCACAGGACACATAGCTCTGAGGTCTGAATACAGATGTCCATAAAAAGAAATAATTTTTTTAACTTTGCAAAAGTACACCAAATTATAACTATTTTTGATCTTCTAAAACTCTTCTTGAGAACACCCTACTCTTTTCCTACAAATTATTCGTTTGTCACAGTCTACTATTGTTAAGGCCTTTAAAGTCATCAGGGAATATTAAATTATCTGTGACCACCTGTTTATGAAGCTTAAGCCCATTGCTTTGGGTTTGCCTACATCATATGTGCTATAGGGACATCCACACAAAGAGGACTGGATGAAGAATAAACTAGGCAGACAGAACTCCTGAATTCAACAAGATCTCCTCAGCACTAATTCAGATGCTGCAGGTACTTATCAATGTTACATGGTTGTATGTACTTAGCCGTTTTCAAGCTTTTTTGACACAGGCAGATGGCCAAGTCATGTCCCTCACTCTGAACATTCTTTGCAGTTCTATATACCGCAAAAAATCACCAGCCTGATCATGCTTTTGGACTGCTCCTACACTCAGCATTACCCTTTTGGCTCCAAGACTGTACTTTAGCATTCACAGTGCTCTCCTTTCTTCCCACCAAGCAGACACAATTTCCAGTCTCTCTACTCTCATCCTCTATTTTCCACTATGGGAAAGCCACTTAGCCCTTGAAACTCCTTTATTGACAATCCTGTATTAAAACTTCCTAGCTGGTTTGTTATTCACTAAAGTTTGGTCTGCTCCATTATATAGCTCAATTCATGTTTTTATAAATTGGTTTCATATGATAATAAGTCAAATGCTTTTCAAAGTGTTTAACACTGACACCATCATCTTATTGAATTTGTAAGTTTATCAAATATTAAAAGGTTAAAATCAAGTTTTTGGCAATAATTTGTTTTACAAGCCCTACTTTCCATAAAACTATGTTGAGTAGAATCAATTTTACTCAAGGCCTTTAATTCCCTAGCAGCTGAGTCCCCAATCAGCTTTTTCCATATGTTCACTGTGATTTATATCAGGCTATATTTACCCTGGTCAATCTGCTTGTCTACTCTGAATCTGGGCAGAACACCAGCTTTCTTCCAGTTTTAAGGAACATACTAAAAATGAAAATGCACTAGCTCCTCTAGAACTCACAGATAGACCTTTCATACCCAGACCTGCTGAATTACATAGAATTATGTATCTTCAACACAAATTATTCAATATCTAATAATGTTTCTATGACTAAAAAAGCTCTCCATCCTAACATCATAATATTTCTTCCAATTCATCACATTACTTGTAATAATATAACAACAACAAGAGAAGAAAATGAAGGGAGGTTATAGCCAGGTGGGGGTTGGTCTCTTCTCCCAGGCACTCAGCAATAGGACAAGGGGGCACGGGCTTAAGCTCTGCCAGGGGAAATTTAAGTTGGATATTAGAAAAAAATTCTTTACAGAGAGAGTAATCAGGCATTGGAATGGCCTGCCCAGAGAGGTGGTAGATTCACCGTCCCTGGAGGTTTTTAAACTGAGATTGGACGTGGCACTGGGTGCCATGATCTAGTAAACTGACTAGAGTTGGACCAAGGGTTGGACTTGATGATCTCTGAGGTCTTTTCCAACCCAATCAATTCTATGATTCTATGATTCTATGATTCTATGATGGTGAAGTAGATCACAAAACAGTGCTAACCCTGTTTCTGTTCTTAAGACTTGGTCCTATAAAAAACTAAATATTTGTCTGCTTGTCTCCTCCATGGCAATGACCAACACATCTGCCATGAGAACAGACATTCTTTCATGCAAGTACCAGTACTGACTGTGCCTCTGCACAGCTCCAGCACAATGAGATCAGACCCCTCCCAGCATAACTTCAGTATCAACTGCTGAACCAGCTTCAGTTATCCACCCATTCTGCCTTGCTACTGCACTCACTTGTACCATGTCACTGGACATCCACTCAGCTGGTGCAGCCTTACACAATGCTTCTCCTCTGGCCCTGCCAGGACTGAGCCGGGTTAGTGTTGTTCTTCCCCAAAAACCATAAAATTTCAGAGCTGCTAACTGCATCTCATTGGTAGACAACTATCAGCACTGGGATACAGCTCAAAAAAACTAGGATACAGGTCCTTAAAAATTCCACTCTTATTTCAACTGTCTGCTCTAGGAGTACAAGTGCCACAATCTAGGAGTGCCCAAAAATGTAGGGGGGAAAACCAAACAAACAACTAAGCATGGAGTTCAAATGTCTAATTAAGGGCAGCAGGTAAGACTGTAAGCTCAGTCACATGCCACAAACTAGAACCTTGAAAGCAGCCACTTAAGGGTTGATCTTTAAAACACTGGAGTAGGGCTAATCTGTCCCTTTACAGTTGTTTTACATATTCCCTGAAGTCCTATGTTGTATTTGGCCCTTCTGAGGATTTAAACAGAGCAGCACTTACTTTCCAGATCCTGCTCAGCTTAAATTATAAACAGCTTTGTGTGGGGTGACTATATACACAGCAGAGCAAAGCTGTGCATAGCCCTTAAACAGGGAGGTAAGCCCAGTAAACCTGGCAACTTTAGATGCCTCCAGAGTCAACTGAGCATCAGAGCAGCACTTCTGCATTGCAAATTTAAACAGATGTATCAGTCTTGCTTGAATCCTTTCTGGTTTCCTAAACTCTTGATTAGATTCAGACTTTTTCACCTCCTCACTTAAAACAAATGAAGGAATGGAGCATAAATATAATGGTTTAGTGACATGTATTTCAGTAGTCCTTTTGTGTCATTACAGCCTGAACAAATATGCTTCATCTCTTATGCATGTATGAGTACTTTGCTGTCTTTCAAAGACTGGGTTGAAGTGCTTGAGTTGAGGGTAACTTTGCAAATCTGCTGAAGATCATGAGTGTACAGGAGGGAGTAAAAACATAACTTGCATCGCTTTAGAGAGAGCTAGTTTGGCTTGAAGCAAATTGCTAAATAGGGGCAATCAAGGAGAGGAAAGAATCCTCCTTGATTATTAAATTTCTCAGAAAGTTAGAAAACGTTCAGAGTGACTGAGAGAAAACAAACTAATTTTACAGCACGCGCACAGTAGAAACAGGTACCCAGGAGCCAACTCAGAAAGATGCCCTCCTTGATCTGCTGCTTGTCAACAGAGCGGATCTCGTGAGTGAAGTGGAGGTTGGCGGCTCTCTTGGCCACAGTGACCATGAGGTGATTGAGTTCAAAATCTCTGTTGACAGGAGGAAAAGTGCCAGCAAAACCTCAGCTCTGAACATGAGGACAGCAGACTTCAGGCTGCTCAGGGAACTATTAGGGTCCCCTGGGAAGATGTTTTAGCAGGTGCTGGGGTCCATCAGTGCTGGCCACTTTTCAAACATCACCTGCTAAGGGCATAGGAACAGGCAATTCCCAAATGTCAGAAGAAAGCAAGCAAGGCAAAAGGCTGGCTTGGCTGAACAGGGATCTTCTCATGGAAATATGGCAAAAAAGAAAGGTGTGTACTCAGTCAAGAGACATGGGAAGAATTCAGAGATGCTGCTTGCCACCGTAGGGAGAAAATCTGTGTGACCAAAGCTCAGCTGGAATTGAAGCTGGACAGAAATGTGGGAGGCAATAAAAAGTTTTTTCAAAACTTTAATGGCAATAGGTAGTATAGAAATATCATTGGCCCACTACAGGATGAGGATGGTCACCTCACAAACAGGGACAGAGACAAGGCAGAGGTGTTTAAAGCTTTCTTTGCTTCTGTCTTCAACATGGATGAGAGACCAAGGGGGTCTCAGTGCCAACCCTGAAACTGTGTGGGATCTGCTGCTCAAGCTGGATCGCTAAAAACCTATGGGGCTGATGAGATTCATCCCAGAATCCTCAAAGAGCTGGCTGATGTCATTGCAAAACCTCTCTCCATAATTTTTGAGCAGTATTGGGAATCCAGAGAGGCCCCAGCTGACTGGCAGCTGGCAAACATTGTTCCAATTTTCAAGAAGGGCATGAAGGAGGAAACTGGAAATCACAGGCCTTTCAATCTCTCTTCTGTGCCTGGAAAAGATATGCAGATTATTTTGGAAGGTACTGAAAAACATCTGAAAGACAACACAGTCATTAGTCACAGCCAGCATGGCTTCACGAGAAGAAAGTCCTGCTTATCCAACCTGATTTCCTTTTATGACAAGGTAACCCATTTAGTTGATCAAGGGAAGCCAGTTGATGTAATTTTTTGGATTTCAGTAAAGCTTTCAATTCTGGCTCTCACAAGATCCTGCTGGACAAAATGCCCAGCCCACAGCTCAATAAACACATCATGTGGTGGGTGAGCAATTGGCTCACAGGTTGAGCATAGAGGGTAATAGTGAATGGGGAAACATCAGGCTGTCACTAGTGGGGTTCCACAGGGCTCCATGCTCTTCAACGTCTTCATAAATTACTTGGATGCAGGACTGGAGGAGATACTGAGCAAGTTTGCAGATGACACAAAACTGGGAGCAGCTGTTGACTCCCTCGAAGGCAGGGAAGCCCTGCAGAGAGACCTCAGCTAATCAAAGGACTGGACAATCACCAACCATATGAAGTTCATAAGGGGAAGTGCCAGATTCTGCACCTGGGATGAGGGATGGGACAACCCTGGATGTTCATACAGACTCAGGAATGAGATGCTGGAAAGCAGTGCCATGGAAAGGGACCTGGGGGTTCTGGTTGATGGCAAGTTGAATATGAGTCAGCAGTGTCCTGGCAGCCAGGAGGGCCAACCATCTCCTGGGGGACATCAGGCAAAGCATCACCAGTCGGTCGAGGGAGGGGATTGTCCCACTCTGCTCTGCACTGGGGTGGCCTCACCTTGAATATTGTGTGCAGTTTTGGATGCCACAATATAAGAAAGATACAATGTTACTGGATAGCATCCAGAGGCGGGCAATAAAGATGGTGAAGGGCCTCGAGGGGAAGCCGTATGAGGAGCAGCTGAGATCACTTGGTCTGTTCAGCCTGGAGGAGACTGAGGGGAGACATCACTACAGTCTACAACTTCCTTGTGAGAGGAAGAGGAGGGGCAGACACTGACATCTTCTCTGTGCTGACCAGCGACAGGACCCGAGGGAACGGGCTCAAGTTGTGTCAGGAGAGGTTTAGGTTAGATATCAGAAGAAGGTGGTTGGGCACTGAACAAGCTCCCCAGGGAAGTGGTCACAGCACCAAGCCTGACAGAGCTCAAGAAGCATTCGGACACTCTCAGGCACATGGTGTGACCTTTGGGGATGGTCCTGTGCAGGGCTAAGGGCTGGACTCAATGATCCTTGCGGGTCCCTTCCAAGTCAGCATATTCTGTGATTCCCTCTCACACTTTTAGGAGCACACAAATGATTAAATCCTTTAAATCCACTTTCAGAATTTCTAATTCAGCCTGAACTTCAACAAGACAAAGGCTTTCAAGTAGCCCATCTCTTTCTCTCTGAATGGTTGTGCAATAAAATGAAACAATGCTTATGAGAACAAGTATCTATGAATTATCAGGCTGCTACAACAGACACACCATTCTGTGAAAACAGAATTTGAAGGAAAACTGCAAAGTGGGCAGAAGGAAAATGCACCATCATACTGAATGGAGACTCACAATTCAATGACTACAGTTAGTTCCTCATAAATATGCAAAGAGGATGCTCAGCTGAAATGTTCCCTGAAATGTTAATTTCTTTACCCAGGAGATATGATGAAATGGATTTTTTTCTTTTTTTCTAATTTTTTCCACCCACCAGAATGCAGAGCAGTGGCTTCAGAGTAATATATTCCGCATTGCTCTGGTTAATTACCTTCTTTGCATCCCTACAGCTAACCCCAAAAGCATTGACTGTCTAGAAGTATTGAAGTATTCTTGAAATCCTGGAGATACTCTTGTGAAAAGCATACTGTGCAAAAGGGCAGAATCTGATTCACAGACAGGGCAACTCCTCCCTTTGGGAAGTAGAGCAGAAACCACTAATATTAGCATGAAATGCCAGAACAGTTATGCTAAAGAGGAGGTCACTCAGAATAGGGACAGCGCCAGAAACTGAGGCTAAGGCATTCTGTCAGATATAAAACTCTAACAAGTACATGAACAAAGGAGGGTAAACAGTGCCGAGGGAACAAACTGTACAAACTCCAGCTAGCTGCCCTGGATATGTTTTTTGGAGTTGGGGGCTGGGGACTAGCCACCTATGTGTAACATTTATTTAACAGGTAACAGCATGTGTGCTCTTTTCATTTTAATTAGATCTGTTAAAGTAGTTGCAATTACATCTGTTAGCTTGCAGTGTCTGCTCACCATTAAAAACTGAAATGAACCGAGAGCTCAGATACAAACACTTCAACACTACAGAAATATTCCTGCCTTTCTCTCTAAAAGTGAGAGCTGATAATGTTCACAATTATTATAGCTGGGCAAATCATGTCAGTTCTGGCTTTAAACAACACTAATTCATGTTGTCACTGTTCCCCAAAGAATTACGTGAGACTTAAGCAAACTAACAAACCCCTTAAAATTTGTTTGCAGATATCCCCAGTGTTGTGCCAGGTCACCATGCTCAGGAATGCTGCTGAGGATCATATGTGCAGGGATGATTGGTGCCCTAACGGCAGTCAGAAAGAACTCACCAATTTTAATATTTTCTGACTTTATCACATATCAGTATCTCCAGTTCCCCCTCACTCTCAAATAATTCATAATAACTCACAAAGTGCTAATTAATTTCATCGCCTTCATAAAACCTGCCTGCTGTAGCTGGACACCTCAATTCTATAGATAAAGTAAGGCAGGGAAGGTTGGCATTTAAGTTTTTGGTTTTTTTTCCCCAGCTGCCTTTCCTTTCCTTTTCTTTTTCTTTTCTTTTTTTTTTAACCTTACTCCTCTACTCAGCCTTAGCAAGTCTGCCTCTGGAATGCTGTGGCCAGTTCTGGGCTCCTCAGGACAAGAGAAACATAAAGCTCCTGGAGCAGGTCCAGTGGAGGTCAACAAAGATGATCAAGGGACTGGAGCATCACTCTTATGTGCACAAGCTGGGAGAGTTGGGCCTGTTCAGCCTTGAGAAGAGATGACTGAGATGAGACCTCATCAGTGTATCTGAAGGGGGTGTCAAGAATTGAGCCAGGCTCCTCTTTGTGGTGCTAAGAAATAAGAGACAAGACAACGGCCAGAAACTGATGCACAGGAAGTTCCACCTTAACATGAGGAAGAACTTCTTTACTGTGCAGGTGATCATGCCCTG
The DNA here is from genome assembly GCA_013396735.1 of Grallaria varia. Lineage (NCBI taxonomy): Eukaryota > Metazoa > Chordata > Aves > Passeriformes > Formicariidae > Grallaria > Grallaria varia. Next base: position 342,464 of record VWZG01007483.1, read on the forward strand.
GAATAGATTGCCCAGAGAGGTTGCCGAGTCTTCTTCATCGGAGATACTAAAGAATCATCTAGACACAGTCCTGTTCAATGTGTTCTAGGATGAGCCTGCTGGAGCAGGGAGGTTGGACCAGATGACCCACTGTGGTCACTTCTAATCCTACCCATCCTGCGATTATTTCCTTTTTTTTTTTAAATAACTTGTAGAGCTTCCAGCTCCCTGAGTACATAATCTGTTGTAGACATTGCGGAAACTTCCAAGTAGGAGTATACAGCAGGGCAAGGTCTGACAGGACACGCACAGTGTCTGTGACCAATGATACACACTGTGAACAACAGCTCAACTTCACTGCCTGGTGCCATCAATTAGTCATGACTTACTTGGCTGGCACTTGAGAAGGCAAAGGAGACTTGGTGTCTGCTCTCAAGAGCTCAGACAGGGAGCTCATCACCACAACACTGGTGAATTCTGCCAGAGTTTCTCCCATTGTCCATGAGTAAGGCACAGCGTGGTTCAGGTGCACTGTCTTCTGCCTACATATATTAACAACAGTGTCAGTCCTCTCTGAGGTGGCAGACTGACCCAGAGAGAGGATGGGGCCTCTTCTCCCAGGTAACATGTGACAGTACAAGAGGAAATGTCCTCAAGTTGTGGCAAGGGAAGTTTACATTGAATATTAGGAAAAAATTCTTCACTGAAAGGGTGGTCAAGCACTGGAACAGACTGCCCAAGGAAGTGGTCGAGCCACCATTCCTGGAGGTACTGATAAAGCATGAAAGTGGCACTCTGGGACATGGTTTAATGTTGGACTTGGCAGTGCTGGGTTAACAGATGGACTGTGATGATCCTAGAGCTCTTTCCCAACCTACTCCATTCTATGACTCTACAATTCTATAAAAGTGAACATTTTTACTTTATACAGGAAGAGTGCATTGGATTAAACCTTTGGAAGCATAGATGACATTTTGGATGAACCAGCACTGCACCTGTTATTACTTTCCCCATGGAGTGTACTGTTATCCACAACTACCATTTTCCTTCCTTTTATTACTATATTTTTCTTCTTGTTTAAAACAAACTATATAATTTTAGATAGTCTTACTGCCATTGACTATTAAACTGCATCTGCCCAAACGGACAGACCCAATGTTATTATGTTATTTTAGAGGGATAACTTCAAATAACAGATATTAGGTACTAAAATTCATCTTTTTAAGTTTTATCCTTCATTTTGTGGTGTTACTCAACTAAATCTTCCACTGGCTTCTTCTTAACTTGTCTTGATTAAGATTTATTCTATAATCTTTACCACTTCTGATTCTGTTAAAACTCTGTTCTCCAGCCATTTCCTTGTGTCTGCACTCTCAAAGACCAAAAAAAAAGATAACTTATTAAAAATATAAATGAAGGGCTTATTTTTATGCATTTCACATTTATGTAAATGTGAAAAATGTCTATGCTATTATAATATTAAAGGATTAATGCTTTTTTAATTGAATGTAATTTTTATTTTAATGTATGAAAAATAAAACCCTGCAGCTTAATTCTCACAATAAATCTTGCACTTCTAATGGAGTTTGAAACACCATTATCAAACTGAAACCAAAATGAGATGTGCTAACCTACATTCCCATGCTGTTGCCTTTTCATTTAAAATACATTTTATATGTTAAGAATATTTTCAATTTTCCTTTTAAAAGAATTAGAGAAGGCCCTTAACACCACTGAAATAACATAGTTTCAGGTGCAATTTAAGAAAGCAGCAAGAGGACAAAGCAAATAACTGGAGCCTGAGTGAGTTTTTTTATACAAATCATTAATTCAAACCTTTAGGGTAAAAAAGCTCATTTATTCATCAAGAAGTTAATCCAGTTTTTTCCCTAAGAAATAGCTTCCACTGCCTTTT
>VWZG01007483.1:344425-414637 GCA_013396735.1 Grallaria varia
TGTGTGTGTATGTGTATGCTATTCATTAATGAAACAAAAAAATCCTACCCAGGACTTTGTGCCTATTATGTAAGTAAACATTACACTTTGATGTAAAAATTTACATTGTTCACACAATCATTTGAATTTTACATTTATATTACCGCTGAGGAGATAAAAGACATTTCTTTCATACTGCCATGTTCACTACTGTTTTCTTTCACTTTTTAAAAAGAATTTATCCTTTATACCAAAATCTCAAATGCAAACAGCACACACTGCAAGAACAGTAATTTTTCTTCTGTTTAAATTAAGCTCAGCACAGTTCTGCACAGTCACACCAACAGATGAGGAAAATTTTTTTCCATTCAAAGTAGTCTCTCAAATACTCTGTTTTCTCATTACATGAATACTATTCTAAGCATATATGATACCCTCCCACCAAATTAATACTAAAAATTGAATTAAAGAAAGATTCTTCAACATAAAGGGAAAAATAGCTTAAGAGGAAAACACAAAACAAAATCCCAAAATAACTACAAAAAAATTTGCCTGAAATTCCGCTCATAGTACTGAAAAAGCACTTCACCACACTATTTGTAAACTAGAGCACAGATTAGAACTAGCAGACTGAAAAGTCTATTACCTTATCCACTCTACAGAACGACTACATCTAATGATTCAGAAATAAAAATAACTCATTTACATACATACATATACAATACTTGTACCACACAATGAGACATCCAAAGAAACACCTGCTTTTTATGACAATATGTCTAGGCACAGAAACAAGGCAGCACTAAATTGAAATAAATTCTTATTCTCATGGAAAGACACCGTTCCATAATTATGCATCCATTTTCTTTCCAAACTACTGCTTTTTTTCTTATCCAGGTTATTTGCTAAATTTCTAGACCTACACAAAAAAATAAACCCAAATTTCTCTCCAGTAGCATAAGTACACTAACAGTAATTTCTCGCAGCACAATTATCAGAAATTATTTCATTAAATTTTGCCATTTTTAATTTTTTTGCACAGTTCTTATATCTAATGCGTCTTTTTCATGCAAATGCAGTACAAAATATGAACTTTTCAGAAGGAAAAACTTCAAGAAACTATAACAGCAAATGCAAGGCATTTAAAAAGCAAAAATAAATAATTCTTAATTAGCTTTGATTACTTCAAACACTTGGCTATGCTCTACAGTTTTTATAAATTATCTTACTCTTTGAGGCAAGTTTCATTCAATCCAGTCATAGTTACAATAACAGAGTATAAAGGCAGCTTGTCAGTCAGACCCTTCCTCACACATCTTGAAATATTGATCCTTCAAAGAAATACAAAGGACTGCTCACTCAACTCTCAAGCAACACCTGCAGGTGATACAGTTGTATTAGTATAACACTGGTTTGGATTTCAACACATAAAGAATGAAAAATTGCTATAAATCAACATTAAAGGCCAAAATTATTTTCTCACACATGCTAATTTGAATTGAGAGAGAGGCTGTTGTCCAAGGATTTTTAATTTTACATTAAATTGCCTTACTGCATATACACCAGAGAAACTGTAATATAACTAAGACCAGAAAGTACTCTTTAATCTTTAATATATAATTAAATTTTGGTGGTTTTTCAATTTATCTAGAGACTTAGTACCATTAAAACTGTGCTTTGTTGTACTCATTTTAATCAAATGTTATTTTAATTGGGTCTGTAAGGACATGTAGAAACTACTGCACCATAGGGAAGAAACTAATTTTTGATCTTCTGCTCTTACATCTCTGAAACCAGACTGGTTTTCAGTCTCACCTTTAACTTCCCTTCAGGCATTATTCCCTAGGGTTCCACAGGTTCAATTCCCAATTCAGATTTGCTCAAAAGAATAATGTATCTCAAAGCAGTACTTCTGGAAGGCAAGACTCGTGGAAATGGGGACGTCTTAGCAAATTTTCCATGTTTCCTATGGGAAGAAGTTGCAGCCTAAAGCAGGGCTCCTAGGAAATGCATCACAGAGCACATGGACAGAGCAAAAGAAAAAGGAAACTCTATCCACCATAAACGTTCATGATATTTGAGGATTGCTACTGTGTAAGTATACTACAAAACTGGAGCACCTCTTTCCAAAAAGGATAAGCAGTTTTGAATGTACTGCACTTCTCCCTCCCTCGCCTTGATTTCTCCTAAGCGCCATTCCTTCTCAAAGACAAACAGGAGCTGCCTTTTCTTCCTTACAAAAGCTGTATTTAAGATATCCAGGCACCACCGCACTGGTAGAAGAGCTATTCTCCATACTGCTGAGAGTGTAGCTATCTATGAAGAGGAAAGGAAGAAGACGATGAGAAATAAAGCCCATCAAGGGAAGAAAATCGTAATCAGACTTTGAATAAGAACAGCCTACCTCATCCTGAAGGAGAGGGTTTGAGACAAGGCTTTTGCTACTGTCAGAACAATAAAATACTAAACTAATAATACCCTCTCACAATGGCTGAGACTGGCTGGGAAATCCAGGCAACAAAATTAGGGCAGCCCATTTCCCAGCCTTCCTTCCTTCCTTCTTTAGCAGCAACTTGACTCAAGCTGTTTCACTGCAATGATTTGTTAAGTAGTTCACCACTTTCTAGCCTAAACAACAGGTTAAGTTCATAACTGTATTCCACAACTCAGATTCATATTATCTGGGCAACATTTATCCTGAAATCAGTATCTTCACTCCCTGTCAGAGTCAAATTTAAAGTGGCAAATCAACTTTCATCTCTAAGTACGCGGAAACAATGTTTGTCATTCAAGAGATATTAAAAGTTCTAAGGGGGCGGGGAGGGGTGGGGCAGGGTGCGTTGAGGTTTTGTGGGTTTCATTTGTTTGGGGTTGGGTTTTTTTGTTTTGTGTTGTTGGAGGTTTTTTTTGCAATGGGGCTTATTTGGTTGGTTTTTTGTCTTTGGGTATAGGGTGTTTTTTTTTTTTTTTTTTTTTTTTTTTTTTTTTTTTTTTTTTGTTATTTGAGATCCTGGAGCAAACTTTTGCACTGTATTTTAGAAGGAATTGGATAAAATTTATGAAAGGGGTTATGTCGCATTGGTTACCTCTGCAGCAGACAACATGGACCAAAAAAACCCTTGTAAGCTTCCTTTATCCAGAGGAAAATGCAGAAAACAGGCAACAACATATTTAGGGTTTTTCAGCAGAGCACAGGAATACTTTTCTTACAACTCTGAATAGCAGAAAAGGGAAGGAGCCTGTGTCTCCTGTAAGATTCATCTCTTAAGGTGTTTTTCTCACATTTGAAACATGAGTGGAACACAAAGGCAACCAACCTGTTTGTGCCCCTTTATTAATTGTTTTAAAAATGTTACAGATTTTCACAGTGCATCACAAGGATCTCTGCATTCACACTCATGTCTCATTTTTAACTTCATCATTCATTCTGTACCAGAAGATGGTTGCTCTAAAAAGGACTCACATGGAAACATCTTCCATGAAATTGTGGAGGAGGTAAAGATGAAGTAAGATCTTTATCTACTCTTCTTTAATCTTGATAGTGAGTTCCCAGCATTAGGTTGGGTCCAACAAATTAAATGCATTTTGACATATAATGCTTGCTGCTGGATAGTTGCCAGGTAAGATAATAAATTTCTGCTTAATTAAACCACGTTCCTTTTCTTCCACAAGGTCTGATAATCTAATGGCTATTTTCAACATTGCAAGATGTATTCACATCAGTATATGCTGGGAAAAGTATGATATACCTTTTGTTTAATGCCAAAAACCAGAATTTCCAGACATAAAGCCAATAGTTGGCATGACAGGCACTCTGAACTTCACACATATGCTTTCTCATATGTTTAATCAGAGGAAGTTTATCTAAGTCACTACACTGGTTTAGCAGAGATATTGAATGTCATGGGGGAAAACAGAGAGAGGAAGGAAAGACTCTAAGATTTAAAAGGACAGAAAAATACTGTTTTTTTTTTAAAAATGAACCACTTTAATGTATTTGAGTTAAGACACCTGCAACAAACAGATCCCCCAGTAAAATCTGAGCTGAGAAAACAAATACAATTAAACCTGAACTAACTTGACTGCTGTGTAGAAATGAACTTAGCTATACAATTGCTTTTGCTCCTATAAAAGCATTAAGGGCCAGGGTAGAAAAGTAGTTACCCCTTTAATTGCCAGCAATCACTGCAGTCTCTTGACCACTGAAGTATTTTATTAGAAGGTACATTTCATTACTCAGTCTTCCACATACCCCGCACAACTGCAGGTATGAAAAAAAGATGTTCACAGAGACTAGAACAATGACTTTTTCTTCAAGACCACACCACAGACTTCTCTCCAGCAGTGTCTTTTACATAAATAAAAAAGTTGCTACTTATATTTAAGGGTGAATTTTCACACTAGGCTTGCTCTGATCTAAAGATAAGTAGCTGTCAAGAAGATATGGAGAGGTCCCAAGTTCCTCTGTTCCTCACTGCAAGTTCCTGTTCTCTTTCTTCACATTTAAGAATTGTAGCATCCCCAGTGAGTTACATCACTTCATTGATCCAAGAGAAAACAAGAAACTATCAGATTCTGACATGACAGAGATTTCCCCAAAGGAACTACCTCGTTTGGATGACAGCCAGATACTAAACAAAGTAAAGCATCATGTGAAACTGTAACCCCCAGACTAAGTCTTCATGGAAGTGACACTGAAGAACTGCCATCACTCTTTGTTCCTCCCTACTGAACCATTGGTGAGGAATACTCTGCAAAGCCAAGGAAATTTATTTCAGTAGAGTCAAATGTCTGAAAATAGATATTTATACACCGGTCTTTTTCTAAACACAATAATTAAAAAAATAAAGACCCTACTATCTCTGACTTACTGCATTTGACTCAATGGGCAGTGAGACAACAACATCCATTATGATTTTTCAAATCACTACCAACTACATAAAGGTTAAAATATGTTCTTCAAAGAGAGCCTCCCAAACAGGCTTTCTTTTCGCCTACTTTGCTACGGGAAAGAACTTCTCAAAATTGCAGACTTACTGCTTTTCCCAAGGAATTCTGTCACAGTCTTCAAATTTCATTTATACTTGGCTTTTTAATTCAGACTAATCAGCTGTCCAGTATTTTGAACAGCTGATTATTCTGAATGACTTTTATTCAGACATTCTTTTTGATGACCTTCTGCAAGGACACAGTTTCTTCATGTCTCTGTGATTCACATACATAATTTCTTTTCAAGTTGCTTTCCATTACAGCATCCCATTTCCTGACTTGAACAGAATCTTACACCATTCAATCATTTAATGCTTATAATTATGGAAAAACAAAAGATGTATTTTATTTTGAGATAACTTTTTGAAATCCCTGTCTCATGTTCAGCAACTTCAAAATACACACAGTCTTTAACATTTTTTCACATGTTCAGGACAAGACATTGGATAAAACACAACACAGGGATAGCCTGTGAGCAGCTGACTACCAATAGATTACAATGGTAAGGAATGCTAAATTCTCCATACCTACCAGACAGTTAATTAAGTGCAGAATAGGTTCTGATAGCTTCAGATCATGTAAGCAATAATTCAGAATTTATCTACTTAAGCTTATACTTCATCCTGCCTTCTTTCACGATCAGCAATGGAGATGTGGTGCTAACATTCAAAGGTTCTGGTACCGTTCCTCCCTTTACTTCATGAAAGAAAAATTGTGGGAGATAAGCACGGCTATAAAAAATGGAAAGAACTACTTTAGAAGGAAGGCTACCACTCCATCAACCCGTCCCAGACAAGAGAAGCAAGAAACTGCTTACAGATTGTGTTCTTATTGTACAGAGTTTCCCCTGAGTTTTCTGTTACTCCCTGTCATGCACTGACCATGCGGTCTGCGTGGGTGCTGCCGTGTTGTCCCACCCCCATAACCAGCCCCACCTTTGTCCTAACCCCATTGGTTTCCTCACCCGTCCGTCTCCAATCCCCGGGTTCCTATCGGGTATCAATCCTTCCCCTCTCTCATTGGTTAGCCAGGTCCCTAAACCACGCCCTTCCACCTGAACCCTTACCCAATCACAGCTCCGTTCCCTGGGTCTTCCCCAGGGGATACATAAATGGCCGGCATTTTGAATAAACTGCTTTTGGTCCAGCACACCTATGGGTCTCAGGTGTGGTTCCTTGCCACAACAAGGGGCTTCACGCCAGCCCCGAGGGGCTGCAGAGTGGGGAGCTGCTCCCTCCAAGTCTGTTAGAAAATCTTTGGACATATCCCATTTCCTTCTGGATGGTAACACTTTCAGGTTTAAATACATTCAACTGCAGAATGCCATAAGCAAAAAAATCCTATAGTCCTCCTACCATTAAAAATCCTGCACTAAAATTTCTACCTCATACAAAACTGACTCCAGATGCAGCAATCCGGCTAACAAGAACATTAACTCAGACTGAGTTCTTCTTTATTTATGCCACTTCACATGTACAGAATTGCTCTAATCTCAGTGGAATCTGTTCTAACACAGACGGGCAAGAAGAAAACAGAACTGGATCTCCTGCCCTCACAAGCTTCCTGTCACGCGTCTGTATTGCAAGAGCACAGCAGCCTGTAAAGTCATGCTGATTCATCCCTCACCATGTCTTAGACACATTTCACAAGATGACTGATGCATTCATAAATTTCACTGCATATTTTTATTAAAAACATAATTGACATTTCATTTTTTCTATCTTTATGATTCAAAACACATCCTTGTATTTCTTCCTAATGACTTGCAGTGTTGTTCCTAGTGTAGGCTGTTAGATATGGTGAATTTTTAATCCTGAAGAGAAGTCCTGTATTCTGCAAACTCCGTAAGTCATGTAAAAAGGAATGTCAAATGTTTATTGGATTTCCCTGAGTTTTATATCCATCAGCCTTTTAAATCTTCCTCGAATAAATTAGTGTATTTCGTTCATCAAGAATAAAATAATTCAAAAAAGTGTAGACAACTACCATACACCAATGTATGCAGTCTCATGCAAAATAATTCTAACCATCCGTCACATAAATTTAACAGGATATATTTTATAAATAGTGTAAATTTTATATTTGAAGGCTTTTATTTCTAAACACAGGAAAATCCATCATATCTGAGAAGCCATAGCAGTTCAGTAAGTTCCCACTGACTAGAAAAGGGGAAATGTAACTCCTATTTTTTGCAAACCAAAAAAAGGAAGACCCAGGGAGCTACAGGCTAGTCAGTCTCCTTCAGTGCTTGCCAAGATCATGGAAAGCAGAACCTCCTGGAAACAATGTGCAGGCAGAAGGAGCTGACTAGTCACAGTCAACATGGATTCACTAAAACCAAACTGAGCCTGATGAATTTGGTGGCCTTCTACAACAGGATGACAGCATTGACGGATAAAGGAAGAGCAACTGACATCATCTGCCTGGACTTTTGCAAAGCATTTAATACTGTCCCACAAAACATCACTGTTCCTAAACTGGAGAGAAATTAATTTGATGGATGGATAAGGAATTGGCTGGATGGTCACACTCAAAGAGTTGCAGACAATGACTCAGTTTCCAAATACTGAACAGTAACAAGTGGTGCTCCTCAGCGGTTGATACTGGGGCTGGCACTGTTTACCATCTTTGTTGGCAACATGGACAGTTGAATCGAGTGCATCCTCAAAAAGTTTTCCAATGACACCAACATGCGCACTGCAGCCGACACCCTGGAGGGAAGGGATGACATCCAGAGGGATCTTCACAGGCTTGAGGTGTGGGCCTGTGCAACCATCATGAAGTTCAACAAGGCCAAGTGCAAGGTCTTGCACCTGGACCAGGCCGATCCCCAAGCACAAATACAGGGCAAAGAATGGACTGAGAGCAGACCTGAGGAGAAGGACACAGAGGTTTTGGTTGATAAGAAGCTCAACATGACGTGGCAATGCACAATGTGCACTCTAGCCCAGAAAGCCAAACGTGTCCTAGGATGCATCAAAAAGCATGGCCAGCAGGTTGACGCAAGTGATCCTTTCCCTCTGCTTTGCCTTATGAGACCACCTGGCATCCTGAATCCAGCTCTGAGATCCCCAACATACGAAAGATGTGCACTGGTTGGAGTAAGTCCAGAGGAGGGCCAAAAAGATAAGAAGGCTGGAGCACCTCTCCTATGAAGACAGTCTGAGAGAATTGGCCTTGTGCAGCCTGGAGAAGAGAAGGGTCTGGGAAGACCCAGAATGGTCCCTGAAGGGAGCCTACAACAAAGCTAGAGAGGGACTCTTTACATGAGCAAGTAGTGACACGACAAGGGAGAATGGCTTTCAATTCAAAAAGAATATGTTTAGATTGGGTATTAGGAAGAAATTCTTTACTGTGAGGATGGTGAAGCACTGGAACAGGTTGCTCAGAGAAGATGTGGATGTCCCATTCCTGAACTGCTCAAAGTCTTGCTGGATGAGGCTCTAAGCAACCTGGTCTAGTGGAAAGTGTCCCTGTCTGTGGCAGGGAGGTTGGAACTAGATGATCTTTAAGGTCCCTTCCAAACCAAAACATTCTTTAATTCTATGTAAATTATTGTATACATTAGTGATAAATTTGCTAACATTATATATTTATAGAATTAGTAATAAATATGTGTGTAGATATATCTACATACATACACATGAAAATAATTTTTAGTCTGCCTTGTAACAAATTAGAGCTATATTTCTTAACTTTATCAGAACTTGTTCCTCTGATAAGCACAATCCTTCAAAAAAAGTCCCCTGACTGTGCAGTTTCTGTGTTCACTGCAACTTAAACATGTCTGGGACAACAGAGCTTTTCCATTTGCGCACTAGCTTGTAAATGATATCTTTAAGTCACCTAAAAGTCAAAGCAGCTATTAAAAAGGAATCTGAAAAATAATTTTTAAGGTATTTATGGAAAAGGGGTGCAGACAAAGTCAGGTCACTGACAGAACATTTGTTAGGTTAATATAATATTCTGGAACATGACAAAGAGGGAGAATTAATCCAAAATTCTCTACTAGGACTCATTGGGCTGTATCAGAATTTTAAATCTATTTTTGTTAAATAATCAGTTAAACTGTGTGCCACATTAAAGAAAAGCTCATAGGGGAATAAAGATTTGTGAGAAGTTCTGGCTACTAATTTTATTTCAACTGTTAGTGTCCTTTTAGGAATCAAAAAAGAAACTCTCAAAGCACTGTCAATACAGAAAAGAAGAGAAATACGACTTTTGACATGAATGCTGGCCAAGAGGCATCCCACTGTGTAGGTAACTCCAAAAGGGAGATTTTAAAAATGCATTTCATTCACCTGTGAGAGTCTAATGTGACCTTCTTTCAAAAGTAAATCCAATGCTATTTTTGTGTTCAAAGCTTCATGGCCTTTTCAGCCAGCAACCTGACCGAGCAGTTCACTTCCTCCACTGTGCCCAGGCCATCCACTGGCACTTCTTAGGCTCTGTCAAAGCTTCTCCCTCCCTTTCAGCGCTGTCATCTTCCATGGATTTCATTGTTACCTGTGTGAGTGGGCACACACATGCCAGCTACCATTTTTTCAAATCTGCAGGAATCCTTTATTTGTTTGGGGGGTTCTCTGTGGAAAAATGTTTCTGAGAACGCTGGAAAAGCGTATAGCTCTGCTTAGTTTTGTCAAGACAAACTGCAGTAGCTAGGTAAGTCTATGAGCATCAAGAAGCTTTACCTGATAACAATAAATAACCATTCATTTTTTACTCTAAAGGCATGAAAGAAGTACCAACTACATTACTATAATAGAAGGATGTCAATAGGCACAAGAACTTTAGCAGAAGTTTTCTTCTAAGCTAGTTGTAGGTTTAAAGGTACTCTACTCAGAAATTTAAAATCAATTTACACACAATCTTATTATATGAAAAGCAGATTAACCTTTCCTGATGAAAGGAAATACACCTCTTGTACAGAGGTGAATGCAATCCTCTGGCACTGAGTAGACAGAGCCTTTTCTTTTGCCATTTGACTGAGAGTGTGCTGCAATAGGTAGACATAAAAAGGGACTTTCTACTGTTTCCAGAGAGTCTGTCCATCCTTTTACTAAGCTGTTATGATTTACTTTAAAGGAATTACAATAAAAAAGCATTTTGTGAATAACCCAGATATTCTATTTTTATCGTATTTTGCCAAGCAGAATATTCAATTTCTTCTGTCATCTCTCCACTAGATTAGGTCATTAATTTCCTTACAAAACTCTAGTATAAATTTTAACACAAGAAGGTTATATCCTCTTTCAAAACAGTGTTTCCTTTTTAATTCATGGTTGCTTTGATGGCATTACAAAACTAATAAGTATACAGACAGATGGCTAGATGACAGGTTTCAAAGAACTGTTTTTGCTTTCTGTGGCTAAACATTTGACAGTTTTCTTGCAGAAATGTGTTTCCCGAATAACACTTGATAGAAATCAAACAACAAGAATTTATACTCCAAAGCAGTAAAAGCTAAAACCTCATGAACTGTAATTATTTTAGAAAGTAAGTGGCCATCAAAATTTGTATATGCATCCTTTATTGTTTTGTTCTAGTACTGTACACTGTCATTATCTATTCTTTCATCAGTATTAAAAGGCTTTACAAACTGCTGATACTCAGTCATTTACTCTTCGGTGAAGCCAGAGAGCTTTACAACATTACCGGACCACATCACATTTCAAAAGACACTTAGCTACTGCAAAAGAGGGCTCCTGATGCCAGACAGATTACATTATTGAGCTATTACAGTACTCACATCTGCTAAATTTTAGAAGGCCCATAAGAGTTCATGAATCCCAAAACAAAACCAAAAGCCTCTGTGGAGTAAATACGAGATTACGTATACTTCAGCATGTATTATTTAACAACGTTTCTGCTTTGGATTCCACAAATCCTATATAGATTAACCATTTAATACAAGCTTGAAAATGTAGATGCTCCATAGACGCTTTTGCAAATATAGCAGTTTTTCTATTTCACAAAAGACTTACAAGGGTTGCAGAAAAAGGCCTATGTGGAAAATTTTCATACCAAAAATTTTAGATTTCATCCTTTGCAACAGAGGGAATGCAATGCCTGATGTTTAATTAGAAGTCTGAAATCACCTACTATATCATACTAATCTAATATGGATCCTAAGTCAATGCAAAATTACACTGTAAGCATTTTTCTCCTCTGATAGTGCCCACACAGCTTAATCTAGTACTTTACGCTGCTGCTTCCTTTGAGAATGCACGCAGAATCAGTCTCAAGGAGAAAAGACAACACAGAAAGAGCTGTGCCTCGCCAACACTGCCTATGGAGACTTTCTGCTGTGCCTTTTGCAACCGGACTTGCCTATCTTGCATCGGCCTCTTTAGCCATCAGCGCGCATGCAGCAAGCGTGGGTAGAGCCCTTCCCAAATCTTCGTTCGCGAACCCTACCCATGATGATGATGACTTACCACATTACAGGGTCAGTGAGATTTTACCTCAGCTCTCTTCAAAACTAAGGTCCTTCTTCCTGCTTCTGCCTAAGAAGTTTGGGGCCAAAACTTTTAGTTTTCTATCCATGCTAGATGAGGTTCCACAAATTCACTTTGCAAAAACATCCCTTAGTCTTCATCAAGTTATACTGGCTTCTGGACCACTGCTATGGGTCTGTGGCAAATTTAGCTTCATCATTACCATACTGTGGGGTCTGTAAGGTTGCAGATAATCATCCTCTTCCAGCTGGCTCAATTAACAAAGGAATTAACAAGATTTAAAGAAGTAAAATATCAAGTGAGTGACTTAGCTGACTGTCACAAGAAGGCAATACCCATCAGCAGGGAGAAAGTCAGGCAAGCTGATAGATTGTAAGATCATTTTCTGGTTCAGCTATTGGAAGAGCACCCATTTCCCTACCCCTAATTTGAGAAGTCATGTGTTATCGACACAAGATATTGCGCTCCCTTAAGCTATTTTCTGTTGTGAATCAATGGGGAAGGATTATGGTATCATAGAAAGCAAAGGCTTCATAACTGCTGTCTAGTGATAATGCCCAAAGATGGGCCAAGTATATTTGCTGTACAAAAAGTTGCTGTGTTGTAGTTTAACCCCAGCCAGCAGCCAAACCCCTCACAGGCGCTCACTCACCCCCATCAGTAGGATTGTGGAGAGGATTGAAAGTGCAAAAGCCAGAAAACTCATGGCTTCAGATAAAGACAGTTTAATAGGGAAAGCAAAAGTCATGCAAAGCAAAACAAGGAATGAATTCAGTGCTTCCCATGGGCAGGCAGGTGTTCAATTCATCCCCAGGAGAGCAGGGCCCATCACATGGAAGGGTAACTGGAGAAGACAAACACCATGACTCCAAAACTTCCCATCTCTTCCTCCTTTTTCCCCCCACTTTACATACTCAGCATGATGTCACATGGTATGGAATATCCCTTTGGTCAGTGCAGGTCACCTGTCCTGGCTGTGTCTCATCCCAGCCTTCCATGCACCCTCCTTGCCAGTGTGGCAGTATGGAGAGCAGAAAAGGCCTTGGCTCTGTGTAAGCCCTGCTCAGCAATAATGAAAACACCTTTATTATCATCACTGTGTTCAGCACAAATTCAAAACTCAGCCCCATACCAGTCACTGTGAAGAAAATTAACTCTACACAAGCCAAAACCAGCACACATTGCGTCACACAAAGCTTTTCATATCCGGTCATGGCCACTCTCCTTTCAAATTAACTAAGCTGAAAAAAGCATAGTCATCTTTGTATGGATCTCCTTATCTGAGTAGACTAGTACAGATGAAAAGAACTTCACAGAAATCAACTAGAGAAGTAAATGAAATATTCTGAACCTAATTCCTTCAATTTTTATATACCACTATGAAGGCAATCTCACCACCAAATGGCAATGAACTATAACCTAATTTAGTAATGCCAATAGGAATTCTTCTGCTAAATTCAATTAGACATGAATGCATCCGAATCAAATAAGATTATGTATTGGATGAATACAAGCATCAAAGGAGCTACACATGCTGGTACAAAATGGTTTCCTCCTGGAAACAAAACAAAAGTTATGCTGAACTAATGTGATTTAAATTCAGAAGATGAGCACAGGTCAAGTAATCTACTTTCCTGATGTCTGTGAGAAGAAAGCAGGGTGCAACAGAGTGCTTGAGAGCAAAGATGCTGTGCCAACCACATCTCACAAGCTCCAGAGAGGAGCTACTGTCAGACACAACATGTCATGTGCAGTTATCATACTGAACAGACAAGGATAGTAACTGCATGCATAACAGAGATAAGTGCTGACACCTGCCAAGGCACAAATGCACACCCCACATATTGCCCTTACAGTCTGTTTATGTCCTAAGCCGGTGTTCTCCATAACCTTTCTCTCATATGCTCACTTCTCTGTAAAACATCTCTTGAAGGTTCCCTGAAGGCAAGAGCTACAGCAGAGCACTCTGCTGAGCAACAGGTGAGGGAAAAGAGCTTTGTAAGAAAAGGAGATGTGCCGCAGCAGCAAGAAGAATCAGGGATGCAGGAACATCTGAAACTCAGTGGTTGTACATTTGGTTTTTTGTAACTTTCCAGGGAAGAAAACCTTGTTCTTGACTGGTCAGATCACTCCTCACCGGATCCTATGCAATTCAGGGACTCAACAATGAACAAGCTGAGAATATCAAATACTGCTTGCACAAGCCACAAATACTACTTGAACATCTTGGACAAAATGCCAAAAGCAACAGACATAGGCTTCCCAGCACTGAACACTGTAAGAAGAATAATTCACATTGCTGGTTTTGGGCATCTATGTCCCTTATTACATTGAACATGAAAGAGAGATTTGTGCACAGTATTGACAACAGCTAGCAATCCCAGGGAGAAAATACCTATCCCAGTCAACAGAAATTCCTGACTGTTTTTAAGTTCTTTCTTCTCTAGAGTTCAAAGTCCTGTCATATCAGCATGACACCAGAAAAGAGAGTTGCAAACAGTGATGAGGTCATATTGTGACTTTGAGTATGGAAGAAGGATGCAGCAACATTTTGCACGTTAGTGTGGTAGAATCATGGAATCACAGAATATCCTGAGTTGGAAGGGACCCATCAGGATCATTGAGTCCAGCCCTTAGCCCTGCACAGGACCATCCCCAAGAGTCACACCATATGCCTGAGAGCACTATCCAAAAGCTTCTTGGACTCTGTCAGGCCTGGTGCTGTGACCACTTCCCTGGGGAGCCTACAGAAGGAAACCTGTATGGTAGGCTTTTTGCATTTCATGTGTAAGCTAGCAAAATGAGCTAATCATGAGACTCTCTGGAGTTTCTTTTGCTCCATGAGCTGGGCCACTGTGGCATCAAAAAATCCTAACTGCTCCTATGAAGTATAAACAGCAGAGAACTATTACTAATAAGGAGTACACTACCTATCAAACTCCAGGTATCTTCTTGTGTAGGTCTGCCCTCTAATAGGAACGCAGTACTCTGATACCTTAGTTGCTCTTCTGCAGAAGCTAATTCTGGTCCTTAAGAGTGCTCAGTCCCACTTGATAAAAAGTAAACTCTGTTAAAAAGTGCTTGTAACACCTAAGAATTCCCCATGGACCCTTAAGTAAAACAGCTACATCAATGAAAAATACCTTGCATTAATGACAAATTCTCCTGCATCCTTGTACAAGTTACCTGCAGGATTTTTGGAGCAGCAATATGAAGAATCAAGCTATCAAAAACCTTTTCATAACTTACTTTTTTGATACCAGTGAACAAGCATCAAGCACCTTGAAACGACTACTTTGGTGGATCCAGTTTCCTGATAGTTTAGGCGTAAGTTGTTAATCACTCCTCTGCATCAACACCAAAAAATTAATCAAAAAAATGCCCCATCAACTTTTCCAGACTTGTATTAATTTTTCACTGATTAAACAATGCATACTGCTGTAGTGAGCAGATTGGTTTCACAAATCCTTCAGCTTAAAAATCTTACTTATAAAGTAAGCTAAAAGCTGATAGTAGCATAAATGTGAAAATGTTGAAAATCACAATTGTATTTCATACCAGGTACTGATTCAAATGAAAAAAAAAAAAGAAAATAACTCTTCTATGTTTCTCATTAATTCCCAAAACCACTTTCAACATCTGCAGGCTGCATGAATATTTTCTGTCTTTCCAGCCTTTTATATCAACTAATAGAATTCATGAACATCTATTTTTCCACATTCTTCAACCACCTCGTTGTTCGGGAAAAGATCCCAAAGGCTCCAAAAGAACAAACTACTATTCTTTTAACAGCAAACACTATTCTAGCTGAATCAATGATACATAGAGAAGTATTGTGAAGAAAATGTTAAAATATATGGTAAGAAACTTAATCCAATTAATTTGCATGAATGAAGTTGTCTGATTCTCCAGGGCTCTGCAAACAGTCCAAGGCAACTAAAACTGCCTTGGATGAATGGCTCCTGTATGCTGTTCCATACCATGATTCAATGTAAGGCTCTACTTCCTAACCTTTATAATTCCTTGACAGATATTAATGGGTGGAAGCAGGTCATCCTTCTGCAGTCTGCTGTTCTAGATGTGAAGGAGCTTCGATACCTTCAAAATCTGTGTGCCCTGAGAGCTACCATTTCACATGGGGGACTGCAGAAAGCTGTCTGAACACACCTGAACTAGCAGGACGAGGTGACAGTTGGCAGTAGGTTGTTTAAAACATACCTACAGGATTTAAATCTTCCTTGGAACATTTTTCTGTTTTCTCTGGCTGGAAAACGTCCATTCCTGCCAGCCAAATATCCATTTTCCTTTGAAGTACTTTCTGAGAATTTAATTGCCCAGTAAATTGCCAACAAAACTTTCAAGGGTACAACAGCCCTGAGAGACTCCAGAGGGAACAGCCTGGAATACTTAATTCATCTTTCCACAGTCAGTGAGGAAGGTAGAGTTGCCCTCCAGTCACAAAAATCAATTTTTGACTGGATGAAGTTCACTACGCTAAATACAGCCATATACAGGAGGTAGGAGCTCGAACAACTCTCAGTGGAATCTGAAGTCCCACTGGAGCAACACTCTTGAGAACTGGGATATTCAGCTAAATAGTGGATCTAGCTATATAAGCACTGCAACTCAAAATGTTTCACATTTGAAAATGTGCTTCTTAGACAATTTAAACTTCTACAGTTATTCGGCATCTCTTATACAGTTCTTCCATTCTTGGCAGGTCCTCCAAATTGACTATGTATCATACATTTCAAGTCAGCAAGGTTCAAATGATGACACAAAATAAGAAATAAAATGGAGAGGAACATTAGGTTACTAAAATATTTTTCTTAGAGTCTCAGTTTAAAACCTTCTCAAAGTAAGTGTCAATAATGAAACAAACGGACTCAAAATTCTTGCAAGACAGGAAATACAAAGGTTAAAATGGAGTAATTTCTTTTTAAAGAAAATGCAAAATAACTTTAGGAAAAGTCCTGTAAACTATATACCTCACAGAGTTCTGGAAACACTGTTATCTGCCAGGAAAATGTAAACTGAGGTAACACTGAGGTGCAGTAATGCCTAGCACAGTATGAATAATCTATTTGGTTTTTGTTGTTTAGAAACAAGTGTTCTACCAAAAAAAAAGTTTATGCTAGACTACAGGCAGTTATTCACTCATGAGACACTTTATTACTAATATTTCAGTGAATATTTTTTAAATTGTCGATTCAGATACATCTTCATGTGCTACCAATTTGTAACACTGATAACATGAACATCTCATTGCAGAGAGGAACACGTAAATCAATAACACGCAAATGACTCTGCTGTCTTAATGCTTTTAGAATATTATTTCCTTGATATAAATAGTGCAAAAATAAAATAAAGTGCTACATTGTATCATGCACTTAAATATTCATATAATACACTCTTGTTGTAAAACATTAGACAAATATTCAGATAATTAAGGGTTATCTAGACTCCATTGCAAAAAGACATCAGCCTTCAATAAAGGCTGAAGCACACCAGATATTAAAATGCACCACATTCACTGCCTTTATCTGATGCATAAATCTATCCAGATTATCCCATAATATTATGTCTGCTCATCATATTCACTGTCTTCTGTAAATTTATAATAAAACGAAGAAATTGCATATTCTTTTTTTCCTTTATGATAAACAGTAATAAAAAATACTGATTTAAAGGCCAACTTATCCCTCTCCATGTTGAACTGTTATCATTTGTCCTTTATACAGTGTTGTAATCAGTTCCAGTGGTCTTTTTTTAACTGATTTTGTAAACTAATCTTTTGTGTCATACAATATCACAAGTTCTTCTGAAATCTCTATTATGTCCTTTGTTTCAGCTTCTTCATTTACTACACATTACTGAAACTGTGAGCATGAGCTTACATGTTGGCAAAGCATTCTATAAAATATTCAGCATTTCCAAGCCTTCCATGACAGACCCAGGGAAAAAAAGATGTATTCTGAGATTTCATTACAAAAAGTCTTGGCACAATATTGCAGTCTTTTTCAGGACTATATTTCTTTGCCCATTTCTTATGTTAACATGTTTCACAAAATATTCAGTAAAATTAGACTTAAAACAAGTAAGTAAAATGCTTCCCAACAGTACTGCAGTATTTTATTAAGTGTTGAGTCAAGGTGGTGCTCAGACTTTTGTTTATTTCAGTGCCAATTCTTAAAGACACAACAGAAGAGGGGTGGCAGAAAATACACAGACAGACGTCTTCAAGGTGTACTACAAAAAGCCAAGGGGTAGTAGTGAGAAGTTAGAGTGATAATTCTATCAAACTTAAAAAAGAAATTTCCCAAGTAAAGCTGGTAAGGACATACTACATTGCCCCAGGAGACTTGGGCCCATCCCTGGAGATTTTTAAAACTGAATGGGACAAAGCCCTGAATAATCTGCTCTGAGTCTATAGTTCCCCTCACTTTGAATAGGAGGTTCCACCAGAAGACCACAAAAACAAAATTATTTTATTATTCTACTAACTGCATAGCTTGAAGAATCTTTAAAGATCAAATCATATATTTGCCTTACAGAGTAACTGCAGTAAGTAAAAACGTGTGTAAGTTTCACCTAAGCTTTCACTGAAGCATCATTATTTTATGAGGGGAAAATTATTAACAAAACTATATAAACCTCACTGTCTTCCAAAGGTCAGGAGGACTTAAATCACAACTGAAATGTATTTGCACTCACATAAGAAAAAAAAAAAAGTCTCCATTTGGAGCTTAAAAATTGTGTCAGATTTATAATCTTTACTATTACCTTGCCTCTATTTCCCTTCCATGCTTCTTTATAAAACAAAGATATGACCGAGCTGATATTAAAGTATTAACTAGGAGAAAACTAGATGTAATCTAGTAGTTGTTCTGCAACTAGAATAGAATCGGCTACTGGGAGTACTGTCAGGCATTGGGAAAATTGCAACTTGCTTTTGGTTCTCTTTTTATCTAGTCACATATTAAGAAGTTGTTTGATTGTATCACGTCAGAAGTATGTAACTAAGTTCACAACATTTAAAATGGTTTCAATTGCTCCTCTTACTGACACAGAAAGTTTCACGTAAGTTTTCAGCGGTGAAGTGTTTCCAGACTAAGAAGGCTTGCATACCAAGCCTGTTTTCTATCTCAGTTTGTACACTCAACAGTGTATTTTAAAATAAATCTCTTGAGCTGCAATTACTCCTAAAAGCTAAACTTCGAAAGACAGAAAAAAATGTAGTTATGGATCTTTGGAAAGCAAAGCTTTGAGATCCTGAGCTCACTCGGGCATAAAACAAGCTGAAACACTGGAGGTCTCCTCTGAAAGTCAAGGAAACACTTTTTCTCCTGTGAGGGTGGCTGAGCAGTGGCACAGGCTGCCCAGGGAGGTTGCCAGGTCTCCCTCCTTGAAGGTACTCAAAAGCCATCTGGAGATGGTCGTGGGGAACCATCCCTATGTGACCCTGCTTGAGCAGAAGGATTGGACCAGATGATCTCCAGATGTCCCTTCCAACTCAGCCATTCCATGATCTGGTAACTATGCATTCTGTTACCAGAGTCAAAACATCTGGAAGTAAATATTGCTAACTGAAAAACCGTTTTAATGTTGCCTATAAATACCTAATTCTGATAAAAGAATCCTGTATGGTAATAGCGGTAACAGCAAGGTATGCTCATTTGATTGTCAAAGATCTTTACTAAGTTTTAGTTTTTTCCAAGGTTCAATATCAAGAAGCAATGAATATTTCTCCTAAAGCTCCCCACTTCATGCTAGCCAACAGTATATGTTGAAATGGGCAAAACCAGTGAGAATAGGGGCTACAATGTTTTCAAAGGAGGAATAATAATTCTAACTTAAAGAGAATTTGAAAAAGAACAGCTGAAAGAAGCAGTGAAATAGATAGGCTGAAGTTCCACGAACAAATGTTTCTACAGCAACTCACTGACCTCTTATTCCCCCTCATTTCTACCTCCTGCTGCTTTTTCTGCTCCTTGTTAACACTTCTGCATCAACTCTCTTTTGTACTTGCATGTTTCAGTAGACGTACAAGTAGGCAGATGAGTTAAATTAATAAATAATTAAATTTATCTATCAAAAATCATGTTTCTCTTTAATTGGATCAATTTCCATAGATTAAACAACTATGTTGTTAATTTCATTGAGGTACCCAACCACCTGAAATGAGGTGGAATAACTCCATGTCTTAAATATTTGTGCTGCCCTCTATGTTTCAGTCAGTCAGGACAATAATGAAGACATAAGCAGCAAAGAACAAAAATATGGCACATGGAGAGCCAAGGATCAAAATGGGAGCAATTTCAGGAATGGAAAAATAACTACAGTGAATGAAACGACTTTATTGTGCGGACTTTACCGTTATCCTGTGTTTATGGATATGTACAGGGCATGCTGCCTCGAGATTTGCATTTCGCGGGCATGCCTGGCCATGCTCCCTGCCCCCTCTCTGATTGGCTGAAGAAGCCGCTGAGAGGAGTCAGCTGCCATTCGTCCATTCCTTCCCCAGTCCCTCCCCCTTTTGCCTGTATCCCTATCCCGATTCGTTTCCCTGGTTGCCTGGCTCATGCTCCACCCCACTTCTGGTACCACCCCCATCAGAGTTCTTAAAACCCCTATGTGCCCCCATTAAACTGGCATTGCATCACGACTCTCAAACCTTGTCGAATCCCTTTGTGCAGTGCTGCGCCTTCTCCCCTTCCCATTGGCCTGTGACAATGGCACTCAAATATACTCCCAAGTTCTTTCACCACTGCTTCTCTCGCAGAAAGTTGTAAGGTCAGAAAGATTTTAAAGACACAAACCCCCCCAGGTTTAATGTTTCTTTTCATTTTTTTACCACCCCTCCCCTTTTAATATTATGTTAAAAAAAAAAAATTACAAAATGTTTATTTATGGCATCAGTGATTGCATGCATGATTATCACAGAAACAGACTCAAATATCCAATAACGTAGGAGTATCACTTTTATCCTACATAAGTCAACACCAAAAGTTCTTGTAAAAAAACTCTATGCATCAGAGATGAGCAACTGAGGATTATATATTTTCTTTACATGCTGTCCTTTTTTAGCATATTGGAAAAACACATAGGAAGACAGCTAAAAAAGGAACAAATGATGAAAGTAGTCCATTTAATTTAATCTATATGTGAGGAAATCAGAGACTGTAAAGTGAGAAAAAAAGCTGGGCAAAACCTAATGTTTTATATGAACATTAAAATTATACTAGAATCCATACCCTTCCTGCATTTGGGTAGGCTTCAATAGAGCTAGAGTGGCTGTGATCCCTAAATAAGTAACAGTTACTTCTGTTTAAACCCTTTTTAGCTGTAAAGAAATTTATGAAACACGCCAACTTATTATCTCTAAATAAAAACTTTGGAAAGCATTTTTTAATATAAATAAATTCATGTTTTGCCACAAATGAAACTAGCAGAGTTCCCTTTCTACAGCCATCCGTTTTCCAATCTGTTAAAAATGTCTCTGATTTCTAGAGGGAATTGCTGACACTTAAAATACTTACATTTTCATTCTTGAATAAGAAATTCTTTTCACCCTTTCTTAGCTGATGTTAAGAAACCAAAGATTATTGAAATATGCTTCCCTTTTCCAGATGATGTCTCCTATGAAGTTTCCTAAATTTAACTAGATGATATGCCAGTCTAGTTAGAATGAGGATATTTGCCACAATTTTAGAAGAAATAATGTACATTTAAAACATTGTACTCCTCTTACTATAAATAATTCCTCTGAATCCTACAAATTTTGCTTTCTTCTGTCTGTTTATCTTAAAGCAAACAGCTGCAAGACACTGTGCCAACCCTTTTTTTTCCCCTTTATTTTCCACTTCTTTCAGCAGGTCTTTTTATTAGTAAGGCCAGTGAGGAACATAAACAGTTGCTGTATAAACAAAGTTGACAGTAGTTAGGTAGCTGACTTCACACCACTTAGAATATTTTCAAACTTGACTAAATTTAAATAACTCTGTTCACACTTTAATATATACAACATTGAAAAAGAAATATTTTAGAAACACACATTCAAGTCAGCCAAAGCAAAAGTGACATTGTTTTAAATAAACTTTAAACTGGGAAGACACAGATTTCCTGGAGCACCCCTGCCAGCAGCACCTGCTGGGACTGAGATACTCTGGGCAGAGCAGACCAGCTAATGGCTGGCTCGATGTGTGACAGGAGAGAGCAGATGTTGTTTATCTTGACTTTTGCAAGGCTTTTGACACTCCCATAAAATCCCCATAGACAAACTGAGGAAGTACAGACTGCAGAATGGACTGTGAGATGGGCTGAAATGTGGCTGGACTGCTAGGCTCAAAGGGCTGTGATCAGCATGAAGTCCAGCTAGAAAAAAGTCACTGCTGGTGCACCCCAGGAATCAGTACTAGGGCCAGTACCTTTTAACTGCTTCACAAATGACCTGGATGATGGGACACAGCACACCCTCAGCAAGTCTCCTGATGACACCAAATCAGGTGTGGCTGATGCACCAGCTGGTTGCACTGGCATTCAGAGGGACCTTGAAAAGCTAAGGCATAAGCCAAAATGAATCTTACGATGTTCAATAAAGGGAAATACAAAGTCCTGCGCCTAGAGAGGAATAACCTCAAGCATCAGAATAGCATGAGGAATTATCAGCTAGGAAGTGGTTTCACAGAAAAACACCTCAGGGTCCTGGTGGGCTCTAAACAGACCATGAACCAGCAGCGTACCCTTGAAGTAAGTAAGGCCAAATAGCATCTTGCACTGCCTTAGGAAAAAATGTTGCCAGCAGGTCAAGGGAGACGATCCTTCCCCACCACTCAGCACTGTTGAGGCAGGTCTGGAGGGTTTTGACTGCTCATGGGCTCCTCAGTACAAGCAAAACACAAGCAGTCTATAAAGCAGTCCAGGGTAGGACTTCCAAGAGGATTAAGAGATTGCAGCATCTGACATGTGGTGAGACAGAAAGTACTGGGGCTCGAGCCTGGAAAAGGGTCCAGGAGATCTTATCAATGTATATAAATACTTGGGAGGAACAGGAGTAAACAACATTTCTCAGTGGTGCCCAGCAACAAGGCAAAAGGCAAAGGGCACAAACTAAACCAGATGAAATTCTATCAGAACAAAAGGCGGCAGTTTTCTACTCTACGGTTGTTCAAGCACTGGAAACAGCTGTCCAAGCAGCAAGCTGCTTTAGTTGATCCTGCTTTGAGCAGAGGGGTGTTGGACTAGACAATCTCCAGACACCCTTTTCAACTCTATCCTATGGTTCTTTGTGGAAGAGACAAAAGGAGGGAAACTCAGTGAATCTGAGTAATGTGGACTATGGACTTAATGTCAACAGTTTTTGAAGCAAACACCAAGCCTTCAGTAAGATAAAACAGTTCCCTTGTACATCAGTTGCCTCTGTTTGACTGCATTATATGAAGGCAAGTTGTTTATTTGACTTAGGAAAAGCCTCATTGTGCAGATACAATTCTTTTTCTCTCCCATGCATTTCCTGATGCCCAAGCCTGTAGGTCTAACCATTATGAGAACTACCTAACAGAGAATAAGACAATGCATTTGTTTTCACCAGTCAAATAAATCACCTTATTCTCTATTGCAATGTCCATTTGTATCAGCAAACTTCCGGCACTTTAATGGATTTCTTTGCCTCTTGTCTAGTCAGTACTCAGGCGGTAAAGCTAGTTTGACCAAAACAGGGCAATGGGAAATCGCCCTTCTCCCTTGATAAAGCCAATTGTCTCATATCAAAGTATTGACAGTTTTGTTTCACCACTGTAGGAAAAATGAGAGGAACCAAGAGAACATCACAGAGAAAAGCTAGAACATCTCATTCATGAAGAGCAAGCACCTGTGCACTGACCCAATTAGCCATTCAAACACTTGTCACTTTGGAGCTGGGTGGTTGTCACTCATCCAAGTAGCCCCAGGGGATGTATTGTATGCTGGCATTCCCTGACAGAGGAACTGGAGCTCTGGAGGCAGTGAGGGCACAGTGACAGGGTGCCAGGATCCTGGTGAGCAAGAGCAGCCAGTAGCAAAGCCAAAGAACTTCAGAGCTTCCTTAACTTGGTTACCATCCAAAAAGCCTTTCAGAGTCTTCAATGGTCATCTTTTTTTCAGAGCAGTCTAGTTTAAAACCCTTACAGTAACAGTCCTCTTTATCCAAAGATACATTTAACTCTTGAGTGACTAACACAAGAACCATTTCAGAAGAGATAAAAAACAAACAAACAAACAAACAAAATATCTGCATTGCAGGGAGAGGATGTGCTGAATGTTACTTTTAGTAACATTGCCAGCATTTAATTCAGAAGTCAAAACATTTCAGTGACCATCTCTTCCCTTCTCTGTTTTAAACATAATTACTGATGCTTTCAGATGCTCTGTCTGCTTGACCACATATATGTGGGACAAAACACTGTGCATCCATCCACGCCTACGCACTATAAAAGATAGAAAAGTTCTGTTCCAGTAAACTACATACAATACTGTATTCAAGACCCTAAATCAGATTTTTAGTTAAAAAAAAAAAAACCCAGATACTAAAACACAGATGACTATTCAGCAGTTACTACTCACTTCAAGTAAAGCTATCTCTGTTCTCACACTGAAAGACTGAAGCAATTCAAACACAAGAGAAAGGAGGGGCTGAAGGGGGATTTAAAAAAAAAAAATAACAATCAAAGCTTACTTCAAAACTTCCAAAATGGGCATTTTAACCTTAGAAATTAAACTATGACAGCAAAGATTTCAGAATATCCCCATCACTAAATCTGTAATCTATAACAGAAGAAAAAACTTCCAATTTTTTGGTACAATATTTCACATTTCTTCCAAGTCCATTTTTCCAGACTCACTTTTTTACTAGTTGACTTGCCCTGACACCTGCTCTCTCAAGTATGGAACATCAGACATGATTAAGCCTACTTTCAATTATGTGAAGCTATGAATAACTTTTAGCTGCCTTTCTAGTTAGCATATTTGATATGTGCCCTTCAGTTAAAAGCTGAGCTGAAATTACAAAAAAACTATGAATCATAGACTGTTAAGTCAGACAAACATATAAATGCAGGTAAATGCAGACCATGTTGTATGACTACTCTGGATAGTACTTAATAGAAACTAAATTGAAATGTAACAGATAGAAATGCCAGTGGGTTTTGATTTTTTTTCCCAGTTAGATTGGGAAAATAAAACTTAGAGGGGCAAGTTATCTTACCTTTGTACAAACAACTTCTGAGCAAGATGATCTATCTTTTTACTTTTCCTCCTTTTTTATTGCCTGTATGACAGGTCTTTATGTTACTGTTTTGCCTGAAAAAATAATATACAACCTGAAATAATATAGAGGCAAATAATCATGTTCACTGATAAATTACAACAAATACTTCATGTATGTCTTGATAAAGTTGCAATACCAAATTAAGTTAAATGGAATGGTATTTTAATAGAAACATGTTGGGCCAAAGAAAAAATAAGAAACATTAGAAACAAAAGCAGTTCCAGTTTCAAAATCACATTTTGCATTTATTTAGTTCGCCAAAATAGCCAGTTATGTCAGATCAAACCAGAGCACCCAAACAGTTTTCCAGGTTCACTGTACCATCAGTGATAAACAGCTGGTGCTTCACAAAGTTTGAGCAAGCCAATAGTGAAGCTTAACTACATGTTTGCAATGCTCAGTAACCTAACTTGAGGTACACTGGGTACCTCTGTCTCCTCAGGGCTAAGCACTTTGGTGCTCTTTGGGACATAGATGCCCAAGCTTCTAAAGAAATCTGCTGGAAGAGGTTATAGCAGCTGACAGCAAGCCTCTGTTGCAGGAAAAGCCTTTGGTCACAGCATTTACCCAGAAAGAGAGAGAGATGGCTTATAGACAATTTGTAATCTGTCTGATCTCCCACTTTTTGGGAGAATATCCTGAATTCTAGTGAGAGGATGGGACTGACACACCCCAGTTTAAAAGCACACGACAAAGAAAGAGGAAAGAAGAGGAGAGGTTTGTTTTGAATTCAGCAGCTCCCTTCCTCATTTATTCACAAGAATAGTGAACCCACTTCCTGTTGTCTCTTACTTTTTGTTACTTTAACCTACTTTAAACACATTCAATATTTTGTTGAGAAAAAGGTTCCCTATTGTTACATAGTAATTCTTATGTGGAGTCAAACTTTAAAGTGAGCAAGGTTCAAGTAGAATCAGGAATATTGAAAGTGAATTTCAGAATTTTTCAAACTGAGAATTCCCTTTACAGTCTTTTAAGTTTATACAGCACATGTTGCTCACCTGCGAATTCAGCAATGCTTGCCATAATACACAGTCTTTCTTTATTTCAGTGAACTGGTGCTGAACTGAACAGCAACAGATTTGCAACCTGCAGCACCTGTTATTTTGTGTACTGTACATGCAAGTGGACACATTTTACCTGTAGAAAAGTAATTTAAGTTCCTTGTTTACTCTTAACTGCAGATTGGTGCTGTTTTGTAAGGTAAACCAGGAGAGACTGAAACATCTCAGTTTACAACAGTGATATATGAAGACCAGTTTAATTTCTCATCAAATTGATAATTCAATCATACAATTTCTTTCCATATACTTTTAAAAGCCTTTTTATTGTTAAATTGGTCCGCCAATTGGCAAAATCTTAACTGTTAACTAGAACATCCTTGTAGCTCTTTCTTCCAGTAACAAACAACACTTCTCCTACATTGATTTTTATCATGCTCTTTTCGAAACAACTTGTTGCCCTTACATAATAAAGCACTGGAAATAATGCATTATCTTTGTAACTTCAAGAGTTTTGGCATATATAATTTATTTCACTGGGGTGAAATTTGCTTGGAAGATTCACTTCATTGCCTCCATCTTTATTCAGGCACTCAAATCACTTCCAACCCCCTGCCTCTACATTCATCTGGAACAGCTGCCTGCAAACCAGCAGGACCTTGATGAGCCAAAGTCAACACAGGACTTGGATTCGGCAGTGCTCCATGCGTGCAGCTCCTAATTGACCACAGCACAGTCTGACATTGATCACACAGATCCCATTATATCAAGGCAACAGCTACATCCA
This sequence comes from Grallaria varia, assembly GCA_013396735.1. Lineage (NCBI taxonomy): Eukaryota > Metazoa > Chordata > Aves > Passeriformes > Formicariidae > Grallaria > Grallaria varia. The sequence continues at coordinate 370,943 of VWZG01007483.1, forward strand.
CCCTGCCATTCACGCGCCTTCCTGGCAGGTTCGGTCCACCAACCCACTGTCTGCAAGATAAAACCAGAGCGTGCTTTAGAGAACACTCCAGTCCCAAGAACCCTTCCAAACAGCAGAATGGGTAAGACTGCCTTAAGTTTTGATTCTCCACTCTAGACAGCTCCACAATTTTCCCACACCAGGCATTGCATTCTCAGCTGTAGCCTCTACCTGCCTCCATGGGTCACCCTGGAGCACCCCACAGATCTACAGCATAACTTTGATGGGCTGCAGCAGAGCTCTCACCATTTCTGATACTCCAAACTAAAGGACCCCAGCTGCACATTAGGGCTGCAGGAACACCACAGCACCCAGACGACACTCAGATCACAGCCAGAGACTCATTTTCTAAAGCATTAAAATGCAGACGCAGACCAGCCTTTGCCAACCAGCCTACCTTGATGACAGGAATTTGTCCCTGTCTTGTTGTTATTATCAGTAAAGAACATCTGTAGCCTCAAGGGCATTGTTTAAAAGTTAGGCATGATCTGAAACCCAGGGATGACTTGTGTAAGACCTCACATACGGCGGAAAACCACAGCTCTGTTGACAGTGCAGGTAATCTTTTCCAGAATTCCAACACTCATTAAAAGAAGGCAAAAAATCTAGTAAGAAAGAAAAATCAAGGAGGAGGGTAAAAAAAGATGGGTTTTTAAAAAGTCTACAGATTAGAGGAAATATGTTTTAAAATGCATCAGATATAATTGAGGTGATGACAACTAGCATATTGTGGGAATGTAAAGCACACTTTTTACTTTTTCGCACTTGACATTATGCTTACTGAATATTTATTCATTTAAAATTTGCAAAAGAACTACAATTTACATAGCACTGTTGCTTTTCAACTCAGTACTGGGAGACTTCATGGAAGCTAAATTTAGAATGAAAAATACAAAGGTTGCAATACCTAATTATGCAAAAAGTTCAAATGTAAAAAATCCATTTTTGTTTTATAATCTGATTGGCTAAGAGCTTTTATGCAATATTCTTTAAAATGTCAAGACACTTTAATATTTTTAATGTAACCTTAAAAAGCAATAGTGAGACAATATGCAGCTTTCTCCTAAAATTAATAATATATCTATATAAACATAAATATAACTCAGTTCCCATTTACTTTACAACACTGCAGAAAGTTCTTTAATGCAAAATATTTGCTTTGTGACATAAAATTCATTTAGTGTATTTAAGTACAGTTTTATGCAATCCAGTACTGCAGAGCTCCATTGTTCACCCTCGTGTCAGCTCTTCTTTCAGAACTAAGGAGTAATGAGGAGCTCTCTGAAAAGGAGAAACTACCCTGGTTGATTGATGAGGGCAGTGATCCATCCTGCTGTCATATCTATCTTATTTCTGGGTGTGCTCAGCCTCAGATGATTCTGACAAAGTAATAATGGAAAAAAATACCCTGGAAATACAACAAAGGAAGCTTTTTGGGTTTTCAATCCTTATACACACATCCTCATGAAGACATTTCCTAAGGCAAGTATTCCAGCCTAGATTATATTAATATCTGTAAGAAAAATCCCCAAATTTTACACCTATTGTACTAATCAAAACAGAGTACAGAGATCATCTGATCTTTAGCATGTTGCAAAGTCAAACCCTCCCTTCATGGGTACTGCATTGATTTCAATTCCTAGACAGTTAACTAAAGTTGAATGTTTCAGTACGTTACTCAGAGTAGGTCTATTCTGTTCAGTTATAAGCTGCATTTCCTCATGGTATTTCACTGCAATAAATCAAACTACCTAATGCTATGGTACCTAAACCTTAACGGTGTAAGGGATTGAAAAGTACCAGAATAGAAAATGGAACTCTGCCATTACCTTGCATGTGTAGCTATACAGCCGTCTTGGTCCTCTTCCTTTTTTTGGTGGGTTACTTTTTCCTTTCTTTCTGTTAGTGAGAGGTAAGAATTTGCACTATGCTCCCCTTCATGTTGCAAACTTGACAAAACTGCAGTTAAGCCCTGTGTTGCTGGCCAGTGTGCAGAGGCATGCACGAGAGGAGCCCTTTCCAGCAGCCCGTCGCTTTGTCCTCAGCCCTCCCAAGCTTCTGTGTGATCAGCAGAGGCTTTGTGGCCATACAATAGGGGTTAAACATTTCTCTGTATTTATATAAAAGCAGAGCTAAATCTGCTTAGCTGTATGAACCTTTTAATAAAATGATTCTCATGCTATTGGGGCATTTTTCCGTTTGTTTGTTTGTTTAAGAATAATTGGATACTATTAACAAAACACAAAATATATATTGTTCCTTTTCAGTATACACACTGCATAAACAATGCAGCCAGTAAAAGTCAACATTAAGATTTGTATCCAGATCTTACCTTATGCACAATTTCTCTCTAAACAACTACCTGTGACTTGACTCTTAACTTATAGCTATAGTTTCTTTTTTTCTTTACATTCATTTTACTTGATGACTTGCCAGTGGGTCAATCCTCTGGTGCCCATTGACAGTGTCTGAGAGACACATCACTGCAAAAACTACAATTTGTACTCAGTGGTAAAATTACAGTGTAAGGAAGAAAATTTAAATGCACTGAAAAATAAACGAAAACATTTTAAAGAGTCAAATGTGCTTGCCTACACTGAAAACACTGATTTCACACACCATATTAAACTCTGGACCACCTTTGCCTTCCAAGGAACTACCTTAAAACAACACTGGTACAGAACATTGGCCCTTTCTTCAACTCCTAAAGAAAGAAACCCTATTTAAAAATTTTTGTTTCTGTTCTGCCACAAGTCCATATTTTTCTTTTTTTTTTTTAATTATTATTATTTTCAAGGTCAGTTAAAACATTTCTAACTTTTAGGGCTTTGCACCTTTTTATAGGCAGCAGTAAGAATTCTGTTAGACTATTAGCACAGGCATTAGTTCAGAACAATAACCTCATCTGGTCCTTTAAAACCGATTCTCTTTTCAAGGCTTATTAGAACAATGCTTTTCCTCACAAAAAGCATGGCCTGTACTTAAGAATCTACTTCAGAGCAGCTTGCCAGTGAGGTTCAGTAATGATTGCATCCACCTGAACTCTTAAACTTGCGAAATAGAATCAGAGTACCCTAATTGAGCTCCCAAGTCACACACGTGTAGAGCTGCAAGCACTCAGCTGAGAAGGATAAAAAAATCTTAGAGAGAGAGGAGTTACAATTACATGCCATTAATTTTTTTAATGTGGAAATTTAGCATCAAATAATATAGTGTTGATTAGGCAGAATCTCTGCCATTCAAAGTTATTGATCTTTAATTGCACATTTACAGCTGTATATTCAAATGACAACAGCTGACATGAAACTGTAAATAAGAAGTTATTTACCATGCCACAAATGTGGCACAGTATTAATCTATTATTTGTGTTGAGTAACATTTAATTCTTGTAAAAGCTCAATTCTTAAAATCGCTATTTTCATGGTTTCTACCATTCCTTGCAATATGGAGTCCCAGAAGAAAACAGGATTTTGCTAATGCAGTAGCTTAACTACTTGCTCCCCTCTGTCTTTGACAGCATATTATATCAAGAAATCAGCTAAAATAGAACTGATTGATCAGCATTTTTGTATTTAACAGGGTTTAAGCAGAAACTGTTCTCCAAATTTTAAACTGAATGATGGAGGGGCTGGGCTCATTTTGTCATCTGACTGACCAAGCCTAATTAGAATTATTTCTGCACACTGCTTCACTACAGCTGTAGATCCATTAAACACTAAATGCTCCAGAGGCCCGTTCCCTTTCAGCTTCCCACTGAGACTCCCACTTTTCAGCTAGGAGCTACTCACTTGGCTACTCAAAACGTTCAAAAAATGGACATGCTATATTCAATGGATCGCTCAAAACTCATTGCAAAATCTGTTACTTGACTGTCAAGACAGCAGCTATCACAATAAAGAAGACTCTTTGTGGTGGAGATTTAAAAAGAAACCTTTGAACTGATTCCCTTATTTCCCAATACATTTTTATTAGCAGAAGGTTTTCAGTCACAGTAGCTATTTTTTTCTTCAACAGAAATAATCATATCTGCCTCTGAAAATGTTCACTGAGATAAGCATTTTCTGTAATCACAATATTACCTGTGGCATCTTTTCTTTACATCTTGGTACCCTTTCAGCCTCAGGAAGCTTTAAACTAATATAACCATTAAGAACACCTTAGTGCAGAATTCACATATTAATGAAAGTACTTTTTAACCTCTCGAACTGTTTAAGACAAAACCTGTAATGTGCACATTGAGATCTGCTTGTTAGAACAGACGAGAAACAGATTCTGAGAAATATCTATTACTTGACTGATGACACTAATTATTCATCCATCATTATTTTCACGCATTTTTTGCTTTCCTTTTCAAACATCTTCAACTCTTTACAGACATACAATAATGATCAGGGAAAGTAACAAATCATTTATTCTTTCTGAGGTCAAAGTCATACTCCCATCAAAATTTAGCCAGGACAATACACAAATGAGATCTTCAAGCAGCTCAAGAGCTCACTTCATTATGGAGTTTAACCCCATACAATGGCCTCGGACTGTGGTAGGTTTGACTGGGCAAACACATACAGGATCTGCAACTCTAGCAAGGCAGGAGGGTTCATGCTTACCCAGGGACCAGGCACAGGAAGACCCAAGATAAAAGATGCTTGTGCAGTTAGGGTAGGGCAGTAAGACAGAAAACTCACAATCTTAGTACTATAACAAAAGGAGCAGTTGCTTCATAGAATATTTTAAAACCTTCTGTATGCCTAACAATTACAACCAAACTCATGTAAATACTACTCTTAGAGTAAAAACTTAAGTATTGGAAAGTATTCCATTAAGTCTCCTGGCACGTCCACCTGACTAGGACAGCATTTCAATTTGATAATCACACCAGGACTGAGATTAGGCATTTTAGGTGGCTTTTTTATTACTACTCCTCCTCCTCCTCCTGTTTCCTTGTTTGAAAAGCAAAAGGGAAAATATTTTCATTTCCTGCATGGGACTTTAGGGAACGCATAGCCTTGATTTAGGTTTGTTCCTTGCACACATTTTGATAGATTCATCTTCTCTCTGTCATGTTTTTGCATATACAAACTGATTTTTTCTTTTTCATTTTTCAGCATCAATTTCCTTTACTTTACCAGTAAAGTTTTCAGTGATCATAATTTTGTGTGCAAAAGTTTCCAGCTTCTTTATGAAAAATGCCTTTACAAATACTAAGTCTGAACATACTTTAAAGTGCAGATAACATCCAAAAAATAGCCTCATAAGCACATCTAGATATGCAGGATGACTATTCAATGTCACCTGTGTATCCTTATCCCAAAAAGTCACTCCAAGTATTTGGGTTGGGAGGTAAATTTTAAAGAGGATCTAATAACTTAAGTGATATTACAAAGCAAAAGATATGAAGAGCAGGATCCTCTAAGGATTATAGAATTTATTTCCTTTAAAACTTCATCATAACCACTTTTACTGGTTTTAGCTGTTACCACTGAAATTTCATGGACTTACTTTAATTAAATGCACTGCTGTTGCTCTCTCAGTAAAAATTTATTCCTTTTGTGGGTTTTTTTCTACAAACATTCAGGATGTTCTATAGCAGAACATAGCCAGTTATCCCTTACTAGTCAATAGCAGATTGTAGTAGGGAAAGCAGGTTAAGTAATTTTTAACTAGACCTGAATAACTATTCTTTGTTCCAAAAACTATTGTAGCATATATGTCCTGATTATCATTCTTAGACTTCTCTGTCTCCTTACTACATTTTCTTGATGCTCATTATACCAGCCAAAGCTGCTACCTGCCAGCTACAGAAAAACACTTCCCAAACACTTTGGTGATGCAGACTCACACAGGTTCCATTTCTCTGAATCTTTTACAGGGAGAGACTTTGTTCCCACATATGAGGCACATAAGCTGTTTCTCACACAGAAAAGTTGCCAAGGAGAGTGAGGTTTCCCAGAAGTGACTCCAGCACAGCTGACTGAGAAGAGTCCTCTTCAATAACTCAAAGTTCATTCACATTATTATTTTACCAGCTCATACAGCTTAGTATTGTATGTGGGCTTTCTTTCTCTTTCCATGTTACTTTTTGATGAGGATGTTCCATAATAAGAGTCACAGCATTAACTTTAATTATACTAACATTTTCTCTAGTACCGTTCTCCACCCCTTTTCAGAGAAGAACAAATGCTTTTTTTGCCCTTCCTCTTTGAGCACGAGTGTCCTTGATTGCTGGATGCCTAAAGCAGTTTAAATACATGGCTCACAGAGTCATAGTGTAAGTGTAGACAAATGTACACTTCCCAACCTCAGGATGAGGAGATTTGTCAGCAGCTAGAAAACCAACTGCAGCTTCAGGAACAAAACAGATCTGCTGATGCTGCCGTGCCTTTAGGTAAATAGGGAAGAAGTTACTGAAACTAAACACATTTATAGGGCATAGCCTAAATGAATTTATATCCACACACACAAAAAAAAAATTATAAAATTGAACATAATCAGGCCTGAGGGAGAATGGGAAAAGGATAAAAGGAAGAAGATGACAGCTACAAAGCAATGTTAGAATCGAGTCTGTAAAAAACTCAAACCAATCAAACAGGAACACAAACCGGAAAAAAACCAACCATCCAAAGAGGCAAACAAAAACCCCCATGAAGACAGACTCAAGATTCTGGCATATGCAGTTTTCAATACATGCTCAAGGGAAGGAAAAAACCTAAGTCTTCTTTGGATGCAGAAATCCTTTCTGGGACACTTCAGTTTGGTAAGGCACATGTTGCTCGAACTTCTGCACGTGACATACATACATGCTGTATCTGAGGCCGCACTAGTCAAAGAGGATATGGCTGGAATGGAATAGGGTCTCATTCACCTGCTGCTGTTCCTCTGTCCACACTCATCAGTCATCACACATAGAAATGCCCAAACTCATCAGTGCCTTGAACTTTATTTGAATGCTCTCTTGCCATCTACCATTATTTCTCTGTATCAATTTAAGAGAATTTAGAAGCTGTTTGCTTGATTTGCATCAATAACTTGACTGATAACTCTAAACTAAGCTTAGCCACCTGAAATTTCTAAAGGGCTGTTTTCAGTTGGTACACACAGAGCATGCCAAGCACATGAAGGGACTAGAATCCTCGAAGCACTGGCACTGATTAATTTTCTTTAAAATGACAGCCAGAGGAACATGATGAATGGCAGCCCTTTCTGCTTTACACAGAGCAGGTCTGGTTGTGGCTCACTCAGTCTTCAGCACTTTGCCCCTCAGTGAGAGAGTTTCCATAGGGAGACAGAGAAAATAATTTCTTCCCCTTGCAGATTGCATCTGAGGAACAAGTGAAAAAAGGCTCTCTTTACTCCTTCTCTGTCCTTGCGGTCCAAAGATCGTAAAACATGGTGAATAGGGATTTTCCTCAAAGATAAAAGATATGGGCTTGAATCTACTTAACAAAAGTGTCTATTTTATCTTAAGTCTCTCCTCCAGCAAGTATTGCAGTCAAGGCTGTTTGTTGGAAAAGGCATAGATCTTTAATAATTCTCCAAATAAGTTTCAAATTTAAGAGCTCCATTAAAAAAAACCCAGCACCCAACAGTAAAGCAGTCTTCTTAGAAAAACTGATGGAGACATCTCCTGATTCTGTCCCAGTGTTCCTGGGGGCCGGCTCTTCACAGCTGCCGTGACTGGACAGGGGCAGGGCACTGGGGACAGCCCTATGCTCACAGCTGGTGCAGCGCAAGGTGGGAGAGGGGTGTTATAAACTGAGCAGCCACACACGACACCTCCATGCACACCTGCACAGCAGACTGGCCAGTCACTGTGACGTAAAAGCCATCATACTGACTAATTTGCCCATTTTTAAAAGGGAGAAGTTGCACATTGTACATAAATGCATTTCTGGACATCATCTTCCACAAACTTTTACTTCAAATCTGGTTTCTCTCTGTGAGGCTGAGCATCTAGGCTAATAATACACACTAAACAGCTTTCAGGTTTAAGTTCATTATCCATTGCAGGTTTTCCAGTGTGGCTGAGCTCTTTCATACTGTATGATTAAGATTTTAAGGTCTTAATTTTAAAAAGTCTTTTTTTTGCAATCTTCGGATGGGTAAATTAATTTTGATGACTACTGATCTGGAAGGAATCTCAACTATTGACATCAAAGACTTGAAACCATTCCTTCTTGCAGTCCAGTCAGAACTGCATTTGATTTTTAATATATTTGAATAATTTGGTGTTATGGAAAGAGGACATTTGAGATTTTTCTTTGTAATTATACTCGTGATTTCGAAGTCTTGTCTCTAGATGTGCCATTCACACCTGCCCAAAGACTACATGGCATTAATATTTCGTAAGTTGTCAAATGATTTAGTGTAGCAACTAACTTCTTTGAGCCAGTGTTGCATGAATAGAGCAAATATTTCATTTTTACAATAGCTACTGAAGGGGTGTTAAGCAATAGCCACACAGGCATAATGGTTTCTTCACATCTGCAACAACAAAAATTTGAACTAATGTCTTTCCTTTAAAGACAGTAAAACTATAGAGGCAATAGCAGTAAACTGAACAATGAAATCACACACTCCAAAAATAGTTTCAGTAAGAAAATACAGTATGCAAATACTAGCAGTAGGGGAATAAAGTAGTAAGTTGCTTAAAGTACACAAAAAAGACTAAAAAGGAGGGTATGATTAATGTAGAAATAAAGCAATTATTAAAATATTTTAATATGAAATTTTTATTAACATAATTAACATCAGATTGATTATAGCCAAATTCTCACAGATCCAAATTCACAGAAGGCGCAGTTTTTGATTTGCATGCTTTGCATGATTTCATGTTCTCTACAGTGAGGGATTAGATGTTCACACACATACAAAAATGGGCTTTATCACTTAAAAACCTCAAAGAAGTTGGGCCCTTTATAGTTTTTCCTTTACATCATACATTTGTCAAATGAATTCCTACAGATTAAGTAAAAAAGCCTACAAGTCTCTACAAGAAACTGACTTCTGCAGATGCCTGTTTTGAAACAGCCTGATGAGCAGCAGATGCACCTGTCCTTTCCTAGCTGCTTGAGAAGAAAGGTGTTTGGAATCATTTCTGTGCCTAGGAGACTGGAGTTGCCAGCCGTCCAGTTCAGTGATTTACTATTTGCCTTCTGTACAGCAAATCTGGTTTAAATAAACCAGAACTGCTACAGAGATAGAGCTGGAGCTGCTGCAAAAATGGCACAGCTGTAACTGTGACACCAACAGGTAGAGTTTGTTGGATTACCTCTGGAGGCCATATAGTAGCTCTGCAATAACGCAGTCTTGTCCTTTCATTAGGAGTGTATGACAAGAGTCTAAAGGTATCCAATTATTTTACTTTTCAATTGTAGAAGGAAGAATATAATTTACATATAATTTCTATATTTAAATAGAATCCATTTAAAGCATTTTTTGCTTACCAAATTCTATGCCACATATAGAATTGCAAAATAGCTACCTGATTTACAGACTTGGAGGAGATCTCCATCCCTAGAACAGGTTTTACTTACACGAGAGCCAGGAGCTCTGCTTTCTAAATGGCTATGGCCAGAAAACCAGTGCATTTCCAGCAGGTGGCTGAGGTAACAGAAATGTGCTCTGCTCCCCTCCAAAAGTGCAGATAACACATGTACCTAACAAATGCAGCCTCAAGGCTCAAAGGTGGATGGGTTTACAACATATATGGTACCCAAATGTAAACTTAGAAGGGGAGTGGTTTGCCTTTGAGGGGCTTCTAAGGCCATGGCTAACGTTAACACTATTTTATTCAGTATATTGGTATTAGTTATTGTTTTGACACACAAAGAAAATCATGATGTAGAAGGGATCTGGGAATATACCATTAAAGCCTGAACATCTACTCATCATGTGGTCCCCTAATTTACTTTTCTGCCTGTATTGAACACTTCTCCATATTAACAAAGCCCCCAGTTCCAATGAGTTACACCACTTCTTCCCAGCAACTTCCAAGTATTTTTCTAACTTCACTACCTACTGGAAAAGTCAGACTTCGAACTTAATTATTCTAGTTGTACTATTATGGTCTGTGGATATCAATATATATATAATTCATCTTTCCTGAAAGCATGGTGTTAGATATGTTGCCTCTTTATAAAATCAGGAATATTTTTGGATCTGTGATGAGTGAAATGCCAAGTTATTACAAAACCAAGTCTTACTGAAAATTTCCAAAACGTGTTTGGAAACTACCGTTGCAAATATAGCCTATTAAAAATAATGATTTAGCCTCAAAAAACTTTAAATAAGAGATTACTCAAGTAGACCACCTCTTGACTTGGTAAATAAGCTTTTAGCAATTCTTTTCTCCAAACACAGAAACAATGATCTGGTTTTGCTTTGCTAAGCTTTAGGGAGTTTTTTTTTGAAAATATACTTAAATCTAAAATTAATGAGTTAACATATTAATTATTTTAGCTACTGTTTCATTTTCCTTTAAAGAACAGTAACATTTATTAGGATGAACATAAAACTAATAAATACTTAAAGGATGATTATCTAAAAACAAAGACTGAGGACTTGAAGACATACTAAGTAATCTAGTAAATGAAATCAAAAGTATATTTCATTCCACTGTTGCTGCAGAACCATTCTCCAAGTGCAAATGAGATTATTCTTCTTTTCTGCACTTGCCAGTGTTGTAGGATAATCCATCCATCTAGGATAATCCATCAGCACAGCCAATAGTGGTATACATGCACACTTCTCCCTTCTCAGGAAAATAATATTAGGACAAGGACCACAAGTAGCAAACAACTTTAAAAATATACTTTTACTCTCAAAACACTACAAACAGCAAGAGATTGAAGTGTATACTGTTTACAAAGCCAAATCCAATATGAGAACTGGCATTCAAACACGTCAAAAGAAATAAAAAACAACAAACAAACAAATAGGGTAAGAAAAAACTAGGATTGCAGGTTCCTTAGAAGGATTTATGGGTACACATTGATTGAGGTTAACACCAAGTCCTACCAACTAACTCTGAAGTACCGAGATAGTTTTTAAAACACACAGTGATTTAAAGCTGTGGCATTATTAATGTTTAATGTTATTTTGACATTAAATACTGAAAAGTTGTCTATTTTATCAAAATAAAAAATTTATTAAAGAAGTTGTTTGATATAGAAAATGAAGTTTAAAGCATGCAATGCAAAACTTTCAGCTCCCTGTTCCTAAGGACATTTGAAGAATCATGCCTTCATGACAGTCACAACACTACCAACTCAGTATCTGCACAACAAAGATATCTGCATTTTAAAAAAAATCTGCAAGTCAAAAATCAAAATGGATATTGAGAAAAAAAAATCTTGAGAAAATAACAATGGTTTTTAATAATTTAAGAATGCAATTCTGGGTTATTTTTAAACCAAACAAGAACTAAACACAATGAAAGCTCATGCTGAGTGCAGTTCTGTTAAAACAGCTCACATTTTTCTGCCAATCTTGCAAAGGCCTGACCTACTCAACATAACTTGATAAATGATGCTGAACCTGGATCAACTTGGGTGACATTGAACAACTGAGGAACAGGACCTGTCAGCTGAGGACAATGTATGTTCCTGCATCCCTTCTGTGTTAATATGGAGCTAATAAAATTCAGAAGTGCACAAATAAAGTGAAGTTCAAGAACCTTCATTTATCTGAAAAATGAAAACTTAAAAAAAATCTTTTTAATATAGACTGAAATATAAGACTATTTTACACAGAATTCTACAACCTCCAAACCATCACTTAAAATGGCACAGTCAAATGGCAGCTCTTATTTTACACATTCAATTGAGAGCTGAAATGGCTCAGGGCTACAGAGCAGCAGCAGATGATACACTCTAGTATGACAACTACACAAGCTTCAAAAGACAAAAACCCTTGGTGATGACAAAATCACAGCAAGAGGTACTAGTCCTTCACTGTGTTCAGCATGGGCCTGCCAGACTGAATCTGATTCTGCTTTTTGTCTCCCTCTCACTCTGCAGCTACCAGGACTCTGCACCCTCTGATTCTTTTGACCTCAGTTCCCAATTCAATTCAAACCAGGACATTACTTCCAAGTGTCAGCAGTGGCCAGAATCTCCATATATAAATCATGCCCCTTTTTTAGCAAACACTGTAAAATACCTGTGTTAGGAGTATATTTAGCTTTCTGCTAAACACATCTGACAGTCTAAATCAGCCTCCCTTTCAACTAAACTCTACTTCATTCTCTGAAATCACTGTGGAATATGTCCTTACCCTTTTCATATATCAAGGGAAGTGAAAAGTGCATCTGGATTTAGGAAGCTAGTTCAGGCACTTGGGTACTGAAACACCCAAAAAAGAGCTAAATTGACTAACTGGCAACAACACAGTCTGCAGTAGATGGTAAGTGTAGAATGATAGTAAGATATTTTCATTTTGCACCCAGTACATATATTGGTAACAGCTGTCAAAGCTACAGGGTATCAAATTAATTTTCGCCACCTGCTGAGAAGGTGAGCAACCACAAAACCCACTTCACTTCTCCAGTAAGCAGCAAAACTTAAGATAATGAAGAAAATAAAACCCAACAATGCCTAGAGATTGTTTTAGCCCCAAGAGAAGGGGTGAGGAACGCGAACAAAACTAAACTTCCACTAGAGATGATTTTGATCTTGGCTACAGGGTTGGAAAACCCAACATGTTTTTGTGAGCTGGCGAATGATTAAAGCTGCCAAGCTCTGTGCTCTCCCGACAGGCAGTGGGAAGTGGGGTTTTGTGTGCTGCAAACCCCCACCGACTGGCAGGAAAAGAGCTGACAGATCATCCGCCAGCACCACAAAGACAGCACTGTCACTAAACCTGAAAGCTGGGGATTCAACTGTGCTGCAAACACTAACTCTGGGAGAAGAAAGTCAGAAAAAGATCCATAAGCCTATCAGTATGTATCTGAAAATAGACAACTCAAGTCATACATGCTGCAAGTGATAGAGAATTCATTCCTGGGGACTGGGGGAATTTCTGCAAAGTGGTTCTCCAGAAGATTTTGATGTTTAACACTCTGGGAGTGCCTTCTATGTGTCGGTTCCTCCTATGTGTGCTTTCCCCAGCATCCAATTTCATATATATTTCATAAAGAGTACATGGCAGGATGAACTGTTATCTTTACACTAATCTCTATACCCATATAAATAATTAAATGAAATTTTCCAGCAGCAAATTCAGCCCTGCCCCTTATATAAGCAGTTGATTTATTACATCAACTTCAGCATGCCTTATCATGTAATGATTATAATGCACATTTATGAGTGCATTATAATCACTCAGGGTGATTGAGACTCAAGCTCTTACCACACGTGAATTTATTCTAATGTTTCTATTGAGTGCTCTATTTTATAGTTTTTCTGATTTGTTTCAGCAAAACTCTTATGGTAGATCTTCAGAGAGATTTTTGGAAATAGGCATTCTATCTGTTCATCATTATAAATAATGATATAGCTTAAAAGCAGAGTTTGGAACTTTAGGTGTGTTATAAGTGATCTAAATGCTGACCTTACCTCCATACAAGTGATCTAAAGAGAAGAAGCAACAAAAAGGGAACTTCCCTTTGCAAAACATGACCAGTGGAAGACAGAACTTAGAGTTTTGCAGTGAAATACACAACAGTAGATAGATGACCCCTAAATTTTGAAGTCAACATTTGAAGCTGTGCAATGGGTACTGTTCAGAAGCACATTTCAGCCTAGAGGAACATTTAGTACATCTGTGTCCCATCTCTTCTTATACTGCTACTCCTTAACCTTGTCTCATGCTCTCTGTTAATCAAGTTTCAGCTTTTCCAGTTCCTTAGGGTTTCTCCTGGTTGTCTCAGCTCTTACTCTTCCCTACTCCACTCATCCTTTCTATCCTCCAACTGCATGCACACAAACAAGCTTCCAGTCTTTATGCTGTTTCTCCCAATCCCCCAACTTCAGAGTCCTAATCTCTGCCAAATTCATCATGTGAACACATGAGTACTGCTCAAAAGAAAGACATATGCAGGAGCTGAAGCACTGATCAGCTTGATCGTCCACACTTGTTTGGACCCCTCAGCCAGCTTTCTAAACTATCACCTCACTTGGGGGCTTGTTGGCAATGGCCAGCATTACCTCTATTTTATCCAACAGTGCTCTAACACCATCCTAGGCAGTCCTGGCACACAAGCTCTTATGTTCCCCAGGACACAGAACACACCCAACTAAGTCCATGCTATGGAAAAGAATATCCTGCTGAGATGCAGGAGAGTCCTGATGTTATACCAGACACTTCAAACTGAACTTTCCCAAACCGTCAATGGATTTCAGGCACAGGATTACCAAATAGGACTTGGAGGAGACTGCACCAAATGCCGAATGGTGGGGAAGTACCCAGGCTGCTGGAGGATGCAGCACTTAGCAGTGCCAAGGCAGACACCTTATCCCAGTTGCCTACCAGGCACAGATGCCCCTCTTGCCTAGGAATTCCCAGTCCCAGCGTCATCAGTTCCACAGCTCCTCACGGACTCTGGGCCGATACATTCACCCTCTTGCTGACTCTCCTTGCTCCTCCACATTAGCAGCTATTCATCCCTCTAAATTACTGACACACAATATTATTAACCAAAGGGAAAACTTCCTTTCCCCGCTAAGCCCCAGACTTGGCCAGCCCTGATAGTTTATTACTATAAATACAAAGAAATCCATGTCAGACACGTGCAGGTATGATCTGGGATGCACTCAGTGCAGGTACACTATTTGCTGCAGCTTATGCTTTGTTACAGAAACCAGACAAGCTGAAATTTATTGAAGGTTCTTTAATTGAGCCAGTAATAAGCAAATGTTCATAGTTATGGCAGAGTACCAATCTTTGAAAGTAAGGAAATGGTTTCTAAATAAAAGCTGTGGCTTTTTGGTTTTGATAACTTCTACTCTGTCATCAGCTTCAGAAATGACTGAATTACTTTGGCTGATGTTTTTCAAACAAATTTAGCTTGCAGCCAACAGTAGTGACAGATAGCTTTAAACACAGATAGCACTAACAATCCCCTCCTTAATAATAAAGGGTGAGACATGATCAACTGTTACAAGTTATATTTATTTCATGCAATTTGATATCGTTGTGCCCATATGAATTAAAATTACTTAAAATAGGAAAGAACACATAACAAAACCTAATCTCCAGGTTTGGACAGAGCTCTAATTTCAGCTCAGTATTGTGTAACCGTTTCCTCAGGTATAATTTCCTTCAGCGTGTTTAAAGTATGAAAGTTGTTCTCAACCACTTTTAAAAACCATTGGAGGAAAAGCTGCATCCAGAACTGGTGCAGCACAAGCTTACTCAGAGGGCTCAGCATCGTCTGCTCTGCTCAGAGCAATACTTGACTTTTGTCTCAGTGTTCCCACATTTTTAGGAGCCTGCTCTGGATTCAGGACTGCAGGAAGAATAAGCATCAAGCAGCAGATAATCCTTTACTCTACATATGCACGTCACCCACTGAACACCTGAGGAAGCAACTGGGATCCTTAAAGCCCAAACTTAAGATGCCAGCAGCCTGCATGGCAAGGCACAGACCTTTGAGGGAAATGCAGCACCAAGGAGGTCAAGGAGAGCTCCTTTCCTGTCTGAAACATACCAGTGCCAGTAAGAAGAGCTTTTAATTCAAAAGCAGCACACTGGAAGTAAAATTAGCTCAAAGCGCAGGATCGTGACTTGGCGTCTAATCACTGCACCATCCCACGATTCACCAAATCAAGAACTCCCAAGCGGCTGACATTAAAAAAATAGAAAATTCAAACCTCCACCATATACCTACAATACAGTCTCTTTAAGGATAAGGAACACTGCAATACACACTGACTAGCACAGCCGTACAAGGCAGACTATTGTTCACGTGCTATGTGAGATCATTTTACAGTAAATTAAATAGATCAAGTATTAGAAACAAAAGTATATAAATATTTCAGATATTCAGTAAACCTTTAAAATGGACACTTGCATATTTGATGGTTTAAGCATGGTGGGTGGAGATTTGTATTCTAAATAAATGTTGCTAATTCCCATCCCTCACTGCCTCAATAGGAAATTTCCACCATGAGGGCTAAGAATGCACTCCAGAAAAAGGAGCTTTTCAATTTGTTTTTCCATTCTAAAATACTAACCCTCAAAAGAGAACACCAAGTGACTAGATGCTTTAAAAATGATACTTCAGCTTTCCTATAGAGCATACAGAGGGCTTTTCACATTAAGAAGCCAAGGACCTAAAGTTAAAAAAAACCTCTGAGTGTGAGGACAATACACACTGCTGATTCAAGTTCTCTCTTTAGCTGCATAAAAGTTTGAGAATTCACACTTCCAGTCATGCACAGACCCTCCCATTTTCTTAGTTTGTTCTGCTTTCTACTTGTTCTGCCAGCTTGCCTTCTCTGCAGAGGCACCATTATGTACCTGTATGGACCACACTGTCACCAGCTCCTTGTGCAAAGCCTTGGATTCAAACCAAGTCACTAGGGAGAGAAGGTCTTCCAGGGGTTTTGTGTAGACAGTTTTCTCCATCAGTCACCTGCAGATCTCATACTGGGACTAAGACAATATGACAGAGTTTGAGTAATTCATACCAAGCGAATTGCTGCTTTTAGAAATATACTCCACATAATGCACTTTTCAAACAAATTGTTTAACAAATGTAATGAGCACACAGGATTAAAATACTTCTAATGCTAACCCTTTTAAAAGGCTTTTATATATACCATTTTCACCAAGTACAGAATGAAGCTATTGAAGTAATTTTCTTAGCTTTCCCATGATCAGATAGATGCTAAACTTGTAAATGCACAAATAATACATTAAGTAAGCATTTGATCATATTTATAGTTGAAATAGCTGGCAAGGATTGCCTTTTTCCACTACATAAAGAGGTATTATGAAAATGTCTAGTTCATTAAAAAAATTAGAGAATTGTTTTTGATTGGTTTCTGATGATGAAAGTCACATTTGACAGGACAAAAGTAATAAGGAAGAGACACCTCAAAATTAATGGAACTAACAGAATACATTCATAAAGGTCTCAAATCCAATGATTAGATAGGCCGTTAAGGAAGTCTCTTAAAATACTTATTAATACTAAAATCAGTCAAGGTTTTTGAAGTTGTTATGGCCTTTATAAAAGGTTCTGTCAGGCTAATACATGCACTGAATTACCCATATCTTATCTAGTTTCAAAAGTTATCTGCTGACATAAAGATACTGACTTTAAGAATGTTAAACTATTAAAAACTGCAAAACCTTTTTTTTACTGACACTTAAAAAAAACCAACTGAAAAATAACACAGAAATGTGGAGAACAGACAACAGTAGTTTGCTTTCCTTTAGAAAGTACATCTTTAGAAGTGTAACTAAATCTTGTATTTCACCTGATGCTCATTTCAGAACAAACCTCATCAAGTATTAGTGGTCTAACAGGAAGTTGGCCTTCAAGTAAAAAAAAAAATTCCTTGTCACATCACTTCTAAAAGAATATAGTTGTTTCTTTTAACAAGGAAAAAGTGGCCCTTCCAAGCATGACATGTTAGTAGGGCATAGAGAGATCAAGTCAAATTTAACAGCTATTAGGTCAATAGAAAATTATGTCAGGAAAGCATAGAATTCTTAATACAGCACATTCTCACAAAGAATGATTAACTGGGAATCATTTTCTGAACTGGAGGTTATTGTCATCACTCTTCTTCACACTAAAAAGTGTCAAAACCAGCAGTCAGATGCCACAGGGGTTTTCCTTCTTTGCCTTGTGAAATGCTGTAACTTTATTTTTTAACCCCTATTACATCACTTTGCAAATTACATCAGGAAAAAAAATTTACTTAGGCTCCAACAGTGATGCAAGTCTATTGAAATTCTGCCAGTTAAAAATTCCAACCTTTATGTTCAGGTTTCACTAAGACAGACATTAAAGATGTTACCAAGGCTGTACTTATGCCTTGCATCATCTGTCTAGAGATAAACAAAAGTCTTTCCAAGGTCTTTATTGTTAGGACCAGGACAAGGCTTGCCAAGAGAAGAGATATCAGGTACAAACTCAAGAACTGTCTCACGCTGGATTAATACTTTAAATGAAGTGTACAATAACAAATATTTCACATATTCTCAGTGTATGTATTTGAAGAAAACATCTCTCTGTATTTTGAATTTACATTTAGGAAAGCCTCACTTGAAACATCCCCTTTCAGCACTCTATGAATCACCCCTTATGCACCCTTGCTCTTTACAGCCCACTCACTGCCATACCCCACTGACGTGCCATCTTTACGATAACAAAAGGCTCTCCAACAAAGAAGGATCGCCCACTGTTTTCTATAAATCATCTTGAACCTCATTGATTATTTCAACGCAGGTTGTCCAGATACACATGCATCTTTGGCTGTCTCATACAAAGAAAAGAAAGAATCTAAATCAGTAACAACATTACAGCCTAGAATTCACAACAGAACAATAATGACAACTTACTGAAATAAGCTGAAAACAGCAAAGTTATTTAGCTTTTCCTAACAAGTATGTTAGGGTTATATTATGAAATGCAGCAAAGAAAAACAACGATTTTTTTAGCTGCTCATTACCAATAACTTAAGAAATTAGAATGCCAATCAAGCACTAATCATGAGTTTAAATGCTGACATTACATGGAAGCATAACAAGATTTTTCTCTTGATTTAGGAGATTAAGAAGGAGGGAAACATGAAAGAAAGTCGTAAGAATCCCTGTTGAGCCTGACAACCAAGTTCTGTTTTCCATGTCTTTCCATACTTCAATAAACATGAAATGAAAGTTTTACATTTCCTGAAGGCAAAAAATCCCACCCTGAAACACCACACCTTTTTCTCATACCTTAAAAAGTATTCCACTGTTCAACCCTCGAATACAAATGCCTATTTTGAAGTTTTCCATCACACATTCCAACCACTTTTTTCCATCTAAAAACCTTTTCTTCTTGGACCTAGTAGCATGAACAAAACAACAAAACAACAACCAACCAAAATAAACAAAATAAAATTACATTGCATCTCCTGCTCTTAAAGCTAAGTAGAATGAAAAAATCTAGACAAATTTAGCCTTTCGTTTGAACTACAAGAACCAATTGGGATTTTTCTCTCTCCTTGTTTCATCTAGGCCACCAAGTGTTTAACCAAGACTTCTAACTTGACTGAAATTTAAAACTCTAAATTCCAAAATCCAGATCAGAGAAAAAACTTCTGTCTTAGTCTCCAGGTAACTACTTCCGAGACTGGGAAGGGTCTTCCTAGTTCACATGCCCAGTGAGGTTATCATTTTATTTTGGGGGGTTGGACAATGGGCTGGCTGGTGGCCATTTGGGATCCAAACATGGTGGAGACTGCAACTATCTTATGCACATTAACAGCACTGCAATCCTGGTTCAACACCTACTCCTCCCTGACAGAGCATAACCCACACTGTTCCCACACCCAGGGCACCAACCTCAGCCACAGGGAGCCAAGATGAGAGAACTGTCAGTTCCTCTTGCTGAAGCTGGGTCACTGCATGCTCAAACACACAAGCCATCACTAGTACAGGAGGGGAACTCAGCAGGCCCAGAGGGTGTCATTTATTGCTGCCTAGGACATCAGGCTGGGCTAAGATACTTGTCTTGAAGGACAGACCATACAGTTTAGCCCCTGAGTGATTTCTATTTAACTGCTATCAACAGGAAACACTCAGGAAACAATCCATGTTTCACAGCTGGGAAACCTCACTACTTCCATGCTCTCCTCCCTTGCTTGACAAACTTCCCTCACTCATAAGTGAAGACGCACTCTTGACACACTTCTTTTTTTTCTGTTTCCTTACCTCACCTCTCATTTCTTAACCTCCATTCCCATTTATGATAAGCTACCCAACTTACTTTTCTTCTTAATATTAAAACTGAAATGGTGTTGAGCCTCAGACTGTCTCAGAGAACTGTGTTACCTCTGACCATGAGTCTCCACAGAAATAATGGCACAGTGTAGCTACACCTGAAGAAGCTCAGGTTCTAGAAACCTCCATCTCCAGGGCAACGTGGGATGAGGCACTGACTCCCACAGTGATGACAGAGATAAGCTGGCCTCCTCTGAGGGCTGTGCTGCTGCTCACAGAGGCAGCGTGGCACAGGTGGGCTCAGCACCAGTAGAGCCATGTAAAGCAGTTCTGGATAAAAAATTTGCATATAATCAGCCTTTCAGATATGCCAAGAGGAATAGCACACTCAGTTCCCTGTGTTGACCTTGGGCTAGTAAATCCTGCCAAGCCTGGGGAGGCTGTGAGCAGTCAGACCAGGTTCTGAACCTCATGCTGCGATCTCAGGCTGTTTACTGGAGAGAGTTCAGATGTGCCCAGCACCCTGAACTCCAAGAGAGCTTGTCAGCTTCACATTTAATGCATGAATGCGTAAGACTGGCTTAGATCTAATACTGAACCTAAGCCAAACTCCTCCTGGCACCTCCTGAGGATTGCAGAGCAGAAACACCCTATTTGGAGACAGCAGGAGACAGCTCAAATCCAGGCAGGGCCAGAGCTGGGAACCTGACTGGGAACCTTTTCTGCTGCCACAGCCCCTCTGACCAAGCTCATCCAGCCTTCCACCTCATACGGACATTTCAGCCACTCCACTGTCCAGACTAACACTTGTTCATTCTAGGAGCAGTTTGCTGTGATCTTACAAACAAAAAATGACAAGGTGTACAAAGTTTTGAGCCAGTAGCAAACTCTGGTCGTTACTGGGTGCTAAGATTTTACCATACAAAATCAGACATAATTTAGTTTTACATTGTGAATAACAGAGAACAGGTTTACCCAGCAAAATACTAGGAGCAGTAAAATTATTTCACAGTGATAAGCATTTTCCTAGATAAAAAGCTTTGCTTTTCCAAGATTAATGATTAATTAAACAAACAACAAAAAAACTTAAAAAAAACCATTTAGGTTTATTTTTAAACACATTATTAAAATACAAAAAATTGAGTATCACTAAAATAAAACCGCATTTAATAAGCCACAAATGCTTCTGGCAACATGTTCATGAATCATTGAACTACTTTTGTGCTCTGAAATCATCACCATTGGGGAATATATTCCCCATATTAAACGCCAAGCCAAAACAAAATTGATAAGAATATATGCTGATAAACAAGTATTTTTGGTACCAAACAAATAAATTCTCTGGTGAAGTAAATCATGACTCAATTCCCACTCTATGTGGATAACAGGATAACAGTATGAATTCTAAAATACCCACATCCAAGTTGTCTCAGAGATCCCTAATCCAGCAGATCACAGACAGGTATAGATCACAGACCGTATAATTGTCAGTTATCTTTATTCCTGCTAAACTGCCTTTTTTGTTTGTTTTGGTAAATGGAAGCAGGAGTAAATTCAGGGGGTAGGTTTCTGTGCTAGTGGCAGAGAAGTTTATAACCACATTCCTCACACCTGTACTGAAGATAGTCAGTATTAACTATGCACTAGCATTAAAGTTCTTGGTCTAGAAAAGCTCACTTTAACTGAAAACGAATAGTCCAGACCACAGAAATCAATGAAAACATGTAGGTGTCTTGCCAGGAAAGGAATGGAGCCTCACATTACCATGTCTACCATTAGCTCTGCATAAGAACAGCGAGTGAATGTCCACAACTGGAGTCTGGGTGGCTCTCTGCCCATCTCAGATTCACACGAGCTCTGCTGCCCTACGCCACAGGCCAAGTCACACCTGGGCAGGTCAGACAGAGGGAACAGGGCCCTCAGCAGTCACAGAAAGGACTCAGGGACTTTTTATTCTAGCTTGCTTCTTTCACAGTAGTCCTGGTGATGGTGAACTGGGGCTCTGTTTGATAAAATAGATCTTGTCTGACCTAAATTTGTGATGCAACACTAGATGTAGGTAAGAACCCATGGAGCACAGGAAAGCAGTAAAGGGGAAGGGCCACAAGCCTGTTTTCTGGGGCAGGACCAAAAAAAAGGTGTCATTTCCTCATGCCTGAACTTCTACATCTCCAGGCAGGACAGCCTCAGTTCCCCTCTGTTCACAGATGCTTCCTAGAGAGAGTTTCACACCCATCCCTATACATATTTATGATTTTTTCAGAAACCAGTGGGTAGATAATTTAACCCCTTTCAATGAATACACAAGCCTATTTCAGTCAATCAACACAAAAATCTACTATCATTGCAAGTATGTAAGATTGACCTTAAGGACAAACTGCAGATTCAACATTACTTCTAACTGCACCCAAGACATCTTGGTTCAGAAGATGAACACTATACACAGTACGACTTTAAAAAAAAAAAAAAAAAGTAAAAAATTCTGGCTCTAACAGACATAAATCAACTACAGAATTAAAATTACTAAATTGTCTAAAACACAAGATTTTTTAATTACTTTTTTTAAGAAATCAAGATTTTGTTACAATTGGTAATTGCTCCAAAATCCAAATAAAAATTATAATGATCAAGTAACACCTAGGGGTAATATGAATTTAATAGTTCATCTCCTAATCAAGTTTGTTGTATTAAGTTTTGTTATATTTAATTTTAATTGCATTTTAATGAAATTTGCAGCCCAGCCCAGTAAGACTGAAATAGGTTACTGTGCTGAGATGAACTGCCTCAGGGAAACTGGTGAAAAAACTGCTGGGACAGATTCCTCTTCAATAGTGCATCGTGCTGCCTCCATCTGTCAGCTCGATTCTCTACCAGCATGTCTGTGATCACAGAGATGCTGCAACAACAGCCTGTTATACATTTAATGAATCCAGCCCAGGAAAGGAATATGGGAGGTCTTTCCATTGTGTTTTAATTGCATATTTCTTTGATAAGAAAGAGACTGAGGGAAAACCTCTCACACATGAGGCTACTGCCCCAGAAACAATGTGGACTCTTTACATTCACTTTCAAAGTATATAAACATGAGCCTGAGAGCAACAGTGCAACAGAGAGTGAAAGATGCCACAGGAGCAACACTAGACACTTCAGATTGCCCTGAGACCAAGATCCTTGGGGCAGCGAGGAGGGCTGCACCGCAACCTCACTGCCCTGGACTGCAGGAAAACAGACTTTGGCCTCTTCAGATATCTGCTTGGTAGAGACACATAGGGCAAAGCCCTGGAGGGAAGAGGAGCCGAAGAAAGCTGGTTAATATTCAAGGATCACCTCCTCCAAGCTCAGAAATATTGCATCCCAACAAAGAGGGCAGAAACACCAGTAGGTCTGCATGGATGAATAATGAGCTCCTGGACAAACTCAAGCACAAAAAGGAAGCCTACACAGGGTAGAAGCAGGGACAAGTAGCCTGGGAGGAACACAGAGAGACTGTTCAAGCAACCTGGAACCAGGTTAAGAAAGTTAAAGCCCTGACAGAATGAAATCTGTCCAGGGGTGTCAAGGGCAACCAAAGAGCTTCTATAGGTATATCTGCAATAAAAGGAAGGCTAGGGAAAATATGGGCCCTCTCCAGAAGGAAATGGGGGACCTGGTTACATGGGACATGGAGAAAGCTGAGGTACTCAATGACTGTTTTCTTCAGTCCCCACTGGCAACTGCTCCAGTCACACCACCCAAGTTACAGAGGGCAAAGGCAGGGACTAGGAGAATAAAGAACCACCAACTGAAGAAGATCAGATTTAAGACCATATAAGGCACCTGAAGGTGCACCAGTCCATGGGACCTGATGAGATAGATCTGCAGGCCCTTTGGGAACTGGCAGATGCAGTTGCTAAGCCACTATCCATCATATTTAAGAAGTCATAGCAATACAGTGAAGTTCCCCCTGACAGGAAAAGGGGAAACATAACCCACATTTTTAGAAAGGGAAAAAAAAGAAGTCTCATGGAACTGCAGGCCAATCTCACCGCTGTGCCTGGCAGGATCACAGGGCTGATACTCCTAGAAACTCTGCTTATGTACATGAAAAACAAGGTGATTGGTGACAGGCAACATGGCTTCACTAAGGGCAAATTGTGCCTGATAAATTTGATGGCCTTCTATGATGTTACAATGCAAGTGTATTTTCTTGTTCTCATTTTGACTTTTGTCCTTAAGACTGCGCAATCCTCTCCATGTGGTTTTCCTGTCATTTTTTCCACAGTTTTCTAGTCTGCAGACAGTTTCTTCTCTCAATACAGCTGGAAACATTTTTAAGTCTCCACTCCTTCCACACTTTGAAAGAAATCTTTTGTTATCTTGCCACTACCAGTCACTTACCATCCCATGAGAGCTCTGAGGTTTCATTTTCTGGTTACCTCCAACTGTCTGTTCTTTCTTACTGTTCAGCCCAATTAAACTCTTACACTTACACTGACTAATGAAAGAAGGGAAGAAATAGAGAACAAAGAAGGCTATTTGAAATTTACTGGAAACTTGAATCATAAGAGAAAAAATACACACCCAAAAGACTACATTATAGCAAGGCATTATTGCCAGTCCAACTCAGCACATAACAACCAACGCACTGCAAAACCAGAAACACTGCTACACATGCAACTATTTACAAAGAAGTCTGAGTCAGTCAGCTTTCTCAACATGACTACACAGAAAGATGAAGTTGTCAGGCTGCCCTGAAGTTACAGCTTTTTTGATGCAAGAAAAGGCTGGAAATGCGTTTAAAAGTCAAGCATATTCATTGAGAGCACTGAGTCATACCACCCTCTCACTAGCAGGAGGCTCTGACCTGCAGCCTGAGCTGCCCCTTTCTCCACTTCTACAGTCTAGTTTTGTGGCCTGGCAGCTGCTCACACCCAGAACAACACACCATGGCTCCACAGACAACGTGACACTTTTCAAATATGGTACATCTTAGTTGCTCTTCTTTTATGATGCAAAGGTAAGTAACATTTAATAAAAGAATGAGCTCAGAATGGCCTCATCTTCAACTGTCAGCATATATTAAATCAGCAACTGAAGGGGAACAAGTGTCTCTATAAAAATTATACAAAACTGTGACTATCATAAAAGGATTATATCTCTGGCAGAGAGAAGTCGTGCTTTTTGAACTGTGTATTTATACTGCAAGTAATTAAAACAATAATTTTAAGTCTATTCAAGTATGCATTTCCATTTTATAACAAGGTTTTTTCAAAAGGTAAATTGAGTATTAAAGATGGTGTTTTTTCCAAGTTTCAGTAGTGTAAAGTTAGTGGTGTCTCAATTCAGTCTCTATTTGAGGACACCAATGCAGGTTAAAACCTCAGAAACCAGGAGACAAGGGAAGTATCTAACAGCAGTTATTGCTCTTGAAAACTGGTTGCTAAATGCAGAATAGGCATTAAGTAAGGGAGAAGAAAAATTAAAAGGTAGGAGCCATCATTACAGATTCTGCTTATTATAAAAGTGTAGCTTTAAAATTCTAACTGTGTAATCATGTCAGAGGGAAGGGAGGCTATCGTGAGTCCTGCAAGGATCCATGCTCATGCTTATGCTTTTCAGGGTATGTAGAAATTACCTGTAAAAGGAGCAAACTCTGAGCCTTCTAGTGATCCCAAATCATTCTGACTGTAAAGACAAAGACTGGCCACAAGTAACTGAAATATTGAAAGGAAGAGCCTTGCAGTTAAAAAATATCAAGAAAGAAATACTGAGTTTATGTTTAGTGTTATGATTAGACAAAGGTCAGTAGAACACTCACCACTGGATGAAAAAACCTAAACTAAGTACAGGGAAAACAACAGAGTAACATACGAGGATTTTTAAAATGTAAATTGTATATACATATCTGAGATTTACAGTATAAGTCCATGATACAGCTGCATCTGCATCCAGTGTGTAATATTTGTACCCTTTCAAAAACCTCTTTTTCCCATCAAATCTCAGAAAAAATAGTCTACAGTCACAGTGGGAAACAGTTTTGAAAACAATCTTCCAGTCCTCTCTTTTCTCTCATGTATAGAAATTGATACTTCCCTAATTAGAAATAACACAGTATAATTTAATAGATGGCTCTTTAAGTAGATAAAAGTCTGAAAAACTGGCTTTAGATCACTAAAGACTTACCAAAAAACCATGATGAATTAATAGAGTCCAACTTCTGTATTCTGAAAATTATCATGGAAGTGGTCATATTAAAGATACCACCTGCCACCAAAAAAAAAAAAAAGTTCTGCTAAATATTTCCTCTCTTACAATACATTTAGCAATTCTGTTACGCAGTGATACTAGTTTTTGCTCACATCTCTGACAATAGGACTGGAGTAAACAGTGATCTGCAAATTAATTTATAGTACCTTGTCCCTGTCCATTTAGATGCCCGGACAGCTAAATGTGCTTGTGCAGAGACTTCCTAAATGTAAGAGAGACCAGCATCAGCTAGACACACTTACCATTTCTGACTGACTGTAGCAGCAGCTCTACTAATCAGAGAGATGAATGGATACGCAGTCTGTCAGAAAAGGGAACAAAGACCTGTGGCTACAGGCAAAAAGCTCCCTGCTCACTGGGTTAGGATGCTTAATTTGCATTATTCGAAGCAAAACAGCTCTTGTCAGGAGGTTTTTGACCACCCATCCTCTTTTATTTCACAGTGGAATTAGGTGATATTATCTATAGCTAATTGTTTGGATTCTTCAAACAGGCTGAGCAAGCAGTAACATAGGCCAGGCCACACTGGTTTAATACAGCTTTGGAAAACAGAAGGCTAGATCATCACCATACTCACATCCGCAGTGTGAAACAAGCCCATGCCCTTTTGGTCAGAGTGCTGTGTCAGTCCCTTCAAGGAAAGGCTGCATTCAGAAGGATCAAACCCAGCACTGGAACTTAAGATTTCTAGAGCTACCAGACCAATGGTTCTGCCTCCCCAGGCGGACAAGCACTCCTCTGCTTTTGGAGGAAAAAACAGCTCAGGTTATGTACTAGTGTGAGATGGGGTAGTAGAGAACTTGCTAGGCATCTGCTGTATTTACCTCAGCTCCCTTAACCCACTGGTAATCAACTCAGTACCAGTTTCTGGCTCTTTTGTACCAATGAGAAGAGCTATCACATGCACCACTTTGTCATCTAAACGAGTTTAGGGGTTAAAGACATGGTGCAGGCTAACAGGTGCCACTCTGAATTTATACCTATTACACAGCTGTATGTTTATTCCCTCCTTGTATCAGGCTAAAGAAAAGGAAATAATTTCTGACTCAAGGAAGTCAAACCTCCTCTTTGTCCTGTGCTTCATATGAGGCCTGCCTGGGGCACGTGTGCTTGCAGATTGCTCAGATGGACCGTAAGGCAGCACAGGGGGTTACAAGGAGTCTACTGGAGAACAAAAGCAAAGCCAACCCCTGTAGCTCAACAGGCACAAGAGAAAGGGGCCATCTCTTCCAGCAGCACTCTCACTCCAGGAAGCGATCACCGCTGCTCTTCGGTTCCATCATGGTGCAGGTTTCACACCTGTTCATCTTGTACATATAGCAGGGTATGCACTGTAAAAGCCAAGAACCCCCACCGATCCCATCTATTCAAGAGCAGAGATGTACAAGCCATGCAAATCACAAGTTTGTCGTTGACCAGACTGTCATTTAAGAGCTGAGTGTACAATGTCTCCAGGACTAATTCCTGCCTACTTGAAAGTGAGGGACACAGGTAAAGCTGAGCTTCACAGGTATTCAAGGGCTTTCTCAGCTGCTTTTTTGGTATTTAAGGAACATCAAACTTTACACTCCATTGTATTTTTCTCTCTTTGAACATAAATTGTATGTAATCACTTAAACAGAGATTTTTTTAATGTGCTTTCCAGACAATTTTTACCAGCCATTATCACTATCCTAAAATCCTGAAAGTCAGCATACCACTTCTCAGGTCTCAGAAATAATCAGCATCCCCCCCTGAGGGGCACATCAGCATCCATCTAAATACTCCCTGGAAATGGCAGATGGAGAATACCACAGGAATTTATCTTCTAAAAGGATAGGCTCTGATTATTTCCATAATATTGAAACTCCTTATGGCCCGTAGCATTTGGGAACTGTATTTTGTTGATCATAGAACAGAGCTGCACAGAAATTAAAACTAAGCCGATGGGAAAACCATCTAGTTGTAATAAGAGATACGACCACAAGTCACAGAATACAAGAACCTTTATTCTTTAAAACTGAAAGAAGAAACCATCTACATGAAAGGTACAGGTTGGGGTTTTTTCTTTGCATATTTATGTGCAATACTAACACTTCTCATGTGCTTAATTTTTTTTTTTTTTCCCTCTTAAATTTCTACTTTTTCTTCCTTGGCCTGTATATATTAAAAGTACCTTGCAATGCAGGAAACATTGTTTCCCTGGGAAAATACACAGGGTAATAAAGGTTTGGAAGAAATCTAGTGCACAAACTACAAGATGTAAACATATTCGAATGAAACAAGGCATAAGCCATGTGAAGTACAAAAACTGAAACTAGTCTAGGGGGGCAAAAAAGCATCCTTCCTCTAATGTCTGCTAAAATGGAATCCTGGCTGCTGACTAATTTTTTTCCATAAGGAAACATTACCACTTTAAGTGACGTTCTTATGTCTGTCTAATAGGGAGTGGTATATTTCAGGCATTCAGAGCATAAACCAATGACAACAATGCAGAGTCACATGAAGATGTTCCATGCTAGCATGTAAAATTCCCAAAATTTTATTCACCTAAAGGTCAAGAACTTCTGGTACTGCACACAGGAGGCCTTTGAGAAATTATTTGGAGTTCAACTGCCTATAAGATTTTTCTTGTGGCTCAGTACAAAGCTAACATTTCACTGATTTGCTTGGCAATGTGACATATAGTTTTGCTGTGCAGGAAATGCATCTGGCCTTTTCTGCTGTTTTTGGAACCATGTAGCTCTCTGCCATAGGAGAAAAGTTATGGGGGTATGATGAAGTACAGCAATTTCTGATTTTACCTACACAAATCAGATTGTTCGTAACAATTTTGACTGAAAATCTATCCACTTTGAAAGTTATTTAAAACATAATCACAATTCAGATTTTCAATTCATATTTTAAATTAAAAAATGGAAGTCATCTAACCTGAAAATATCAAGGATTTGGAAAATGTTATTCTGCCAAGCCTAATCCTGATGTGCTCAGCTTTAAACAAACATACATAACCCAGCAAAATGTAGCCTCTGGCTTAAAAACAATCCTGTATTAAAGCCATAGGTAATCTGTCTTACATAATGCTATTTGCATTTTGTAATCCTGTTAAAAATACTTGTGACATCAAATCAATGCCTTCTAACCACAAATGCAATATACAAACCTGGACTCATGTAGTAGAGCTGGTTTGGGGCTTTTTCTTTATTTTATGAATTGTCCTTGTAGCATTTGTGGTGTTCATAAACAGCACAGTGGTATGAACTGAAGTTTAGTCTTTTAGTACAAATATTAATTAAATTAGAGAATTATCATCACTTATCCTAGATAATTAAACAAGAATCTAACGTTTCAGTTCGGTGAATTATTCCCATCAATAGGATGGGATGGTAACACCAAATTTTGCCACTAATAAAACAGATTATAACTTTATAGGAGGAAGTTAATATTAAACCTTATGCTAACTCACACAATCCCACTTAAATTCTGAACAGCAACTCAATTTGCAGCATAATAAGTCCTAGAATGTAGGTAGATACCCAAATACACTGCACAAGTCCCAGTTCAGCTTCAGAATTTCCTAGAGGGTCGACTTCATTCACCCAGCTGTGCACACAACACATATTCTGGGTAGATAAACACTTATCTTTGGTCTAACACTCTACAGCTCTCTAAGTAGATGTGATTAAGCACCTGAAGTCTACAAGTGTTTTCTTGGAGAACTGCAAAAGTGATATGTGATGTGGATCACAACTACTGAGAAGCAGAAACAGTGTTAATGCTGCCCACTTCCTCCTCAGCCAGGTGTTTGGAGCACACACCTAAGGACGGGAGATCCAACTTCAAGCTCCACATGAGAAGAGCCGATTGAGCAGGGCTGATGGTGGTTTAATACAGAATACAGACTGATTGGAAAGCATAATCTGTCATACAAACTCCCCCAGCCGTTCATTCCCTGTAGCACAGGGGCTCAGGGCAGATGGAAACTTTCACATAGGGTGCTCTGGGTCCTGGTAGTTGGAACCCAGAGCACAGAAGTGACTGAGATCCTGTGAAACCCATCAAAAAAAACCAGAACGACTTCTGTGTCCCAGTCACGGGGAAAAAAAAAAAAAAAGGACTGTTCTCTCTCCCAATATTTCTGAAATGTCCACCACAGAGGGACTATAGACAGACTTGTTCTGGAACGGACAGGGGACATGCAGAAGAATTACAGAGCAGTTAAGGTTGGAAGGGATTTCTGGAAGTCACCTGGTTTAAACACTTGCCTCCCACTCTGGTCAGCATAGGAACAAATTCAAAATTAGATACAATATCCTAATGATTCCTTAATGCTTTTAATGAAAGAAAAACAATCACTTCAATGGACTGATCTTCTGTGAGTTCTTATTTTTCATCATGACACAGAATGCTAAAAACAAAGTTCTATTGGGCAGGCTGGTTTGTTACCCTATCCCTAACAGTCTAATTTTTGATACAGCTGCGTTTAAATTATCAAGACAAGATTTCACTCTTATGATTCACAAACACACAGAGAACACTCATAGAGAGTCCAGTAGGGTTCCAAGCCCTGAGCTGGTTTAGTTTAAAGTCTGATGTTCTCTTTAAATTTGCATATACAAGTGCTACCAAGTCTGGCATACATTTAAGCATAATAACAAGGATACCAAAGGTCTCATCTCTGATAGTAGCTAACAGCAGGTGCCCAAGGGAAAAGGACACGCTTGTGGCAACACTCTCCCAGCCTTCAACTGCAAGTTCACAGGCCTGATGAAATTTCCCACAGGTCAAGTCTACTGCTATACTGTCTCTATGTACTAACATTTTTACAACATCACTGCCATCAGAATAAAGACATCCAATTTCAGAAGCCAAAGTACACTGAAACATTACATGCTGGTAGTGGCAATGGCTGTAAAGTTAGCAATAAGCACTAGCACAGGAACTACACTTAGGACATAGTATACTTCCAGGAAAATAGCAAAATACCATAAATTTTTTCCAGAAACTTTTAAAATTTATATCAGTTCCTTTATTCTGATTTTACTATCAAATTATGGTCTAAACCAATATATTCTTTATTGTAGCAGGTGCTACAGAACTTATAATTGTGGGGGAAAATAAAATTGAGTTCAAGGCACCCTTTAATTATCAGGTATCATAGCTGGGTCTGTGCGCACACCCAGCACACTCACCAGCGCCCAGCAAGGACCAGGAACTGTTCCACTGAAATATCTCAAATCAGTACCTTGCACACCCTGCACAGCATGATGATCGACTATATTCTCACCAGCCTTTACAAGGCAGCTAGGAAACAGAACCTCTCCATCTGGGAATAATGGACAGTCACTGTAGTTTCCCCAGGCAGCTCCTGCTGTGCATAGATCAACTGGCTGCAAGCACGAATAGCATCTGAAGTCGAGAATCCAACATTCCCAGAGACTCCCCGGGGCAGCTGAAACTATACCTTTATACACAGCAATCACCTGTATATATGCAAGGCAGACAGGAAATGTTTTGTACAGAGCTTATCATAAACCAAAAGAAACATGTGCATAATCAGCAGAAAATAGTTTGTGGAGTTTCATCTAATCCAGACTCCATCACCATCTGGTAAAGGACCATTAGACCCTATCCAAGAGATTAGATTCCCCAGATGAGCATTACTCAACACAACAGAAACCAGTCAATTACTTTTCCCATCCACTCTTTAAACAACAGCTGTTTGACCGTGCAACAATATTGGGAAAGTTATTTGGAGACAACGGATTACATTGTCTTTTTTCAATGAAACATTATGGTCATCTCTTAACATTTGTCAACACATTAAGCCTACTTTGTCTGCATCTGTGTTACTTCCTTAATGGTTTCCAGATGAATACTTTTGGCATAATACCTAGAAATATTTGTTTTATCAAAGTTGCACTGAACTAAATGACAGAAAATGATCAAAAGCCCAATCCAAGCTTCAGATTAATCCTAGAGGCGTTACTCCCATTTTACATAGATGTTAGAATAGAAAAAGCCAGAAAGATTGAGACATTTTCATGTGATCTGAAAGTAATGGCACCAGGTGGAAAAATAAAACTCCACACATTTCTCACACATTTTTCTCAAATACTTGAAGTAAATTAACTGTATCACCAATGTTCCTGCAAGTACTTTAAAATACTACCCACACAGGATTAGAACAGTATTTCCTAAGTTAGGGTTGTGTCTACCACTCTCATTACAGGTTCTCAGTTAGTGTGATCAGCTTCTCAATTCCAGCTTCTCAAAAAAGCCATCCATTACAGCCAAGTTGGTTTTTTTTGATTCCAGAGTTTTCCTATTCCTTAAAGATTGGACCTTTACACCATGACTGCCTTTAACGGATAGTGATGAGCAGCAGTACATCTTACACACAGGTTACACCTTAGGACCAGCTAGGAACAGGTGCTTGATATGCACAATACAGTCATCACCTCATAAGGTATCATTCCCACTTTCATCTCATCCCCTCCAAGCATAGTTACGTTTCAACTATCCAAAGCAGTAAGCAGGTCAGGTAATTATTTGGGGGGGAAAAAAAAAAAGCACCACAGGGATAACACGTGCTCACATACTAAATTACAGAAGAACACTCAACAGTGTAACTGGTATCAAAGTTATACTGCTGACTATGAATGGACAGAAATCCCTTTACTAATACCAATCTCAGATCAGACAGCACAGCGTAAAAAGCAACTCTCCTGCTCTCTGACCTAAGCTTACTTACAAGAAGTCAATTTGGGGACTTCTACATTCCTAGTACAGTTAATACATGACCTGACAAATAAATAGAAATAATTTAACCTTAGCAGAAACCACAGCTTGGAGAATCAACAGAAATACATATAATGGAAAGCTTTTTATTTAAAGCTACTGTATGATGACACTTCTAACCATTACAACTTGCTAGTATAACATTAAAACCACTATTAATTCTTGGGACAGTTGGCTGGATATACAAGGGATGCTCCACCCACACACACAACCTGATGCAATGTATAATGAAATAAAGTCTCAAAACTAATAATCTTTTATCATCAAGCTTTGTATTTGTTAATCTAATTAATAACTTCATTACAGCAGAGTATCATCTATTCATGCCACAGTCAGTGAGGATAATCTGGACATGCTAGTTCTCCAAACTCTAGATTAGTGCCATCTCCCTCAGCCATCTGCAGGATATTATATTTTCTTTACAGTATAGTTGTTAGCTTTCCAGTATTGAAGCTACTGAAACACTATTCAGACTTAAACTAGTTTGATCTAACTCCCAAGTTTTCCTTTCCACGTCCCTAGTAAGATAAATCACCTCAACTGCAACTTTGTTAGCAGCAAAGAAAACTTTTGCGGAGTGAGGTATGCTACATGTAGTGCTTCTGAAAGTGGAATACTTTTGCTAACCACATCCTTTCATATGTTGTTTTTAAACTGTGGTATTGAACAGTAACATAATAAAACAGTTACATAATTCACCAATGTGAATATATTTAGTGGACCGAGATTTAATAGCCTTTAAAAATGTAAGCGCTAAACATCTGTATTGCACAGTACCCATCAATTGTGTCTAGAAGCAGTACTCATACATTACAATCTCACTAGGACTGGTAATGTATGGATAGATAGTCAGAGCCTCAAAGAACGCACAGAAACTTGCAAAATAATTTTCTATGAAAACTCAGAAGTCATTAGACACCAAAGGTTTCAAGACACTTCAAAGTCTGACTGTCTAATTACTAATTTAAGCATGTAAGCCTTCTTAAAAGGAAAATTTCAGTTTTGTTTTACAGTTCTGTGCCTACTAACATACCCTTGCACTCAAAGTAAGATTTACATACTAATTACTTGCCTATGCCTGAATAGCAGGTATTTAAAAATCTATCACAGGATGGTAGAAACAGCAATGAAGGGATAAAGAAGACAAAGGGACTAAAAATGTTGCTCTTCTGGGTCCTACTTACAGACTTCCAAGTGTTTCTTTTTGGGCTCTGCAAAAGTCTTTGTTTGAGGATTAGTGCTAGGAAATTGAATTACATTGTAAAGGTTGAGTTACATTTTCAGTTCTATCAGAAAAGAGATGGGTTGTTTTCTCCAATGATATTTGGTGTTCTGCTTTTTATAGGTAATATTTAATGTTGAATGACAATATTTTGACTAGCACAAAAATGTTTTAAATTACAAGCCATATTTCAAGTCCAACACAATATCAATTCAGTTCCTTTTTTGTTAATAATACAACTACATTAATATCAAAACTGGGGGGAATTACTATAATTATAAAAAACCAATTAATTATTAAATGAAAATTCCTAATTCCACTAATATGAATTGTATTTTTGAAAAATATCAAAAATTAAAGTAGTGCACTAACCCACCATAGTGAATTATAAGTTATTTCCCTATTTCCCCACAATCACAGACTTTTATCTCTGACTAATAAAAGCAAATACTCCACTATTTTTATAGACGTGTTCAGAAACAGATGTCTCACTCCATCCTTTACCATCCAGGATAATTCAGGCACTCAATTTCAGGGATCAGCATTTTTCTGCATCTTCAGGGACATATGTGCTTGTCCTACTTTGTGATTCCATTTCAGCATTCTGACACAAATCAGATCTATGTAGAATAATCACAAGACACCATCAGTGAAAGGTCATTTTTCCACTTGTGAGCAGCAAGTTAAGGAATAGATGTCCAGTCTTTATGCGAAGAATATTACAAATTATTCTTCTAACTTATTCTTTGCTAATTAGACAATACTTCAGACTTGCGAGCATCATTCACTAAAACTATAGCTTGAGATTTTGTTTTAGTAAACATGAAATCATAATTCTATTCTCTTAGTAGCTATTTGTATATCATTAAATAGACCTCTTCTCTTTGCTTTGTCTCCCCTCACTTGGTTACCTTCACATTTTCTTCTGGTTTCAGCACTTTTTTCTTTTATCTCTTTGATTCCAATTAATATGGCTTTTTATTAGTAGTCAAACCAGGAAGCTACCTATTAGCTTGCATTTTGAACTTTCCCATCTATCACAATAAAAATAATGGTATTTATTTACTTTAGCTTGCTGTCCTGAATATGGTTAGTAACTGTTGGTGTCTCTCTCAATATAACCTCAGTTAAACTGAGGGGGTGGGGAAACTCACAGAAATGTTTGACTCTTTTTACCACAGAAAAGAAAACACACATCAGTGTCTATATAACATAACAAGCATAAAAACTAATCTACCTGCTAATGTGAACTACTGCATTAACCCCAGCGGCCATTTAACTTTCAGTAGATTACAGCTATGGCACGTGTTCTCAGCAATAGTGCTTCTGTCCCTGTATCTAAGGGACAGGATTGAGCCCTTGTAAAGAGCTGTCAAGTCTCATAACTTTAGCTGAATTTTTAAAAAACCCAGGTGCAAAAAATCAACCAATTATTAAGAGCTATTCTGGCTTCATTTTTTGGATGTTTCTGGGTTTCTAGACATAGACGGTAGGGGAAAAAAAAGCTAGGACACATTAGGCAAGTATATCATTTATGAAGATTTATATCTTCATAGCTAATTCCCATGATACTCTTTCAAGTGTCTGACGCTGTCAGGTCTACTAGTACATTTCCCTGGATGTGATGAGAAACCTACTTCAGTATTACAATGCCAAGAGGGTGAGAAGGTTGTGAATTACAAAAAACTTGAGAAGCAACTGGGAGAAATTCCTCCAGATAAAGTTTTGGGGATGATATGTCCAAACCATCTTAAAAAGGACAGCTGGAAATGGCAGTGGGGAGATTGGAAATCTGGGGCAGCACTGAAGGCTATTTTGATGTTGCTTCACTCCAGCATAACTGGTAGAATTAAGACCTCCAGAGAGCAACCAAAGCTCTTAAGACATACCTTTAAAGAATATTGTGACTTTGAAACAGTGGGATAAAGGCTTTTCTTTCCTCACAAAAAGCAGTCCAGGTTTTAGAGGAAAATAATTCAAAAAAAGGACACTATTGCTGTAATTTGAGACAGCACATGAGCAGTAAAAGCTAACATATGACATGCTTTAATTAAAAACCTACATTCTTAGCAAGTAAGTTAAATAAAAATTACTAGACATCATCTTTCACTAAAAACTACACTACAGTAGTATTCATGAAAAAGGCTAACTTATTGAAGCATTTAATTTAGGCCCATAACATTAAATATTTTCCGTAGTACTCTGAAGAGCAAAATTACACACTTTAAAAGGACATAAATGTTATTAATAAAAAGAAGAATATGCAAATCCTGGGGGATATCTGGGGAAAAATGAAATTTAATACAGTCAGATTCTTTATTCTTTTAACTACAAAGGAGAAACTATTGAGAATGGAGTGTACTTTTCATTTTCAAATGAGGACAGACACAGTCCTGAAAAACATGTTTGAATTAAAATTACTGGAATCAATATGAAGGTAAATGAGTTAAGTTTAAGAACTCATTATTTACAGGTCAAACTACATGATCTAATGAACTGTTCTGACTTCCACTGTAGAAATAAAAAAAACACTGATGAATTCTAAGCAGGTGTATTTCCTTTCATCTTAAACATTAAACATTATTATATTTTTGTCAATTTATGAAATTTTGTGCATCTATACTGTGTTATTTATTCAGTCATTATCTCACCGTATTTTTATGGGCATAGACGCCTTTCTAAGGATTTTGGCTTGGAGTCACTAAACAATGTGTCTGCCCTCTGGTGGTCACACTTTTTTATAATGTTCCCACATTTTTATCTTTTTAAGTTAAAAATGCACTTTATACAATTACCACCTATGAAGTTTAATAGATATTTAGCTTTTAGTCACCTTGGGATGGCTTGTTTTCCAGTTATGCAGTTACTTACTTTTCAACTTCATCATGCAGAAATAGCTCACACATAATTTAAGATACTTCTTGTTTTGTCCATATCAAGAACCAAGTTTAGACACCAATTTTCAAAGCACTTAAATTGCATAAAAGCAGGAAAACCTGAAGTTTCAGTTTATATTGAGATTATACGTTTGGTATTGTCTGGGAAAGATGTTACAACTTGTAACACATTGAAAAGTTGGCTACTAGACTCCAAGGTCCATTAATCCATTAACTTCTTCAGAGGAAAAACAAATATTTAAAAGACTAATTGCACATTTAAAGGTGTCAGAACTGCACTATATAGAAACTTCTATACATACACAGTCAATCCATCAGGTAAAAGGAAAGGCAACTATACATAAGGTACATACAGCTCCAATATGAAGGATGAGTTCCTTCACAACTCCAAAGTTGTCCCAAACACAAGTGTAATATTACTTAGACTGAGTTGCAGCAACAGTGGTAATAGTTCTCATCTGCCCCTATGCCCAAATCAAACCTAGACCTAGGGAATAATAGTGACATCTGCATCAGAAGGAAGAGCTCAGAAAACTACAAGAGCCTCAAGAACACAGCACGGAATCATCCAACACCATGTTGGAAAAGGACCTCAAGGATCATCTGGTTCGGCCTTGCTTGGCAAAAGCACGGTCTAGACAAGATGGCCCAGCAGCCTGTCCAGATGAATCTTAAAAGTGTTCAGTGTTGGGGAATCTGCCTCTTCTCTGGGGAGATTACTCAAATGGCTGATAGTTTTCATTGTGAAAAACTCCTCTCCTGTGACCAATCAGAATCTCCCAAGGAGTAATTTGTACCCATTACCCTGCACCTTTTCCGTGTGACTCCTTGTAGAAAGGGGATCTCCATCTTCTTTGTAGCTATCCTTTAAATACTGGAACATGGTACTAAAGTCTCCCCTAAGCCTTCTCTTCTCAAGGCTGAACAACCCAGTTCTCTCAGCCTTTCCTCAAACCAAGCTTCCCAGTCCTTGGAACATCTCTGTGGCTCTTCTCTGGCCCTCTTCAGCCTGTCCACATCTTTCTTGTGTAGTGGGGACCAAAACTGAACATGGTGTTCCAGGTGTGACCTGACAAGCACTGATAATCCCCTTCCACTTTCATTGCCAAATATTCCCTATCTTTGCGTGTCTCTGAACTTCACTAAAAATAAACAAGTATGTTGGTAAATGGAAGCAGGAATGTTTTATATTTGGTGAAAAGACCTTATCTCTGCTCAAAGAATTCTTATCTTCACAACTTACAGTCTTGATCGCTGCAATACTGAAACAATGTCCTCACACTCCAGAGAAAGCAACTTCCTCAAAATGTGACAGGGTTCTACACCACATCACGATCCAGCTTTAATGTTACTCAGAACTCAGTTCATTGTGTGGAAAAAGGGTTGTCATTGTGTTCTGAA
Source organism: Grallaria varia (assembly GCA_013396735.1). Classification (NCBI taxonomy): domain Eukaryota; kingdom Metazoa; phylum Chordata; class Aves; order Passeriformes; family Formicariidae; genus Grallaria; species Grallaria varia. The sequence continues at coordinate 409,406 of VWZG01007483.1, forward strand.
ATTATTTAACATCAACAACAAATCACACTGGAGCCATTAAAATCGCTCATAACTGAAAATACTCTCACCATCCATGGAGAGAGAACACAGCTGGACCAAAACACAAAACTTACAGCTCCAAGACTCAAGAATGCCCAGAGGCCTCAATTCAACACTGCTTGCAAAAACTCCATTTCTGTTCTTCTCTCTCCTAATGCAGAGCTTCCCTCTTGTAAACTTACTCCATTCCTGTACAATTTTGAAAGGATGGGAAAGGAAAAGGCACATATTCCCCTTTTCTGAGCTTCATAAAGAATGAAGAGTCAGAAGAGATTCAAAACAGTAAAATGGATAGCACATCTCAGGTCACTCAAAGGAAGAAGCAGATTTTGAGTGTTTGTTGCCATGTAACAAACACAACAAAGTTACCAAATTCATCTGAGCCGACAATTTTAAAATGCCTTCCATTGTAAAAGAAAGAGCAGCAATGGAAGGGGATTTAACTTCCTATTATATATTTAGTTTGTCCAGCCACCACAGCACTGGTCTAGGAGGCTTCATGGAGGCACCCACAGAACCCAGCTTGCTCAAAGTGGCAGTAACCAAGTCACTAAACATGTTTATCCCACCCGAAGAAGACCTGTAGCCAAGCCATCCCTCAAAGAAAGGCACATCAAGTACCTGCATTTTGATTTCCCTAGAGATATGAACAGCAGCAGGAGGGTCAGAAACCTCACTTTTTAGTCCCTCTAAACACTGCAGAAATAGTGGAGAACCTTCTATCCTGTTACAAAGGGTAGCTTGTGCTGTAGAAGCCTACTGATGAACAACACTGATCTCTTAAATACTCTTGGAAAGTGGTCCTTCTCAAGGTTTTTTATTTTCTTGTCTCTTTGAATTTTGTTAATTTCTACTACCCTGCCCACACTACGATATTCTGTGGGGAAGACTTTCCCACTTGGCCAGCACCTATACACTGGTTGGTTAACTCCACGGTATTGTTCTCCACCAGCAGAATTGTCCTCTGACTCCAAATCTGGTACAAAAGCTGGGTTTTGCTCTAATTGATTACATATACGTCCTTTGCATACACACAGACACACAGAGAGCCCTACAGTGCTGTGACACTTTAAAGGCAACTCCTTTACACGAAGCCTCAGAATCATGTTGAACAAACACAACAGCACTGAAAACACAGAAAAAGGAAAGTTAGAAGTGAAAGGCACAGATCAGGAAGATAAAGACAATCTGTACTCATGTATAAACACTGTGTATAAACACTGTCAGCTCCTCACTCAGGTAACAGTCTAAAGGAAAATGGTATGTTAATATTTTGGTTGGCTGTCTGGAAAAACTTAATTAGCGGCCAAAGACTAACTCATACAACCAGGAAGTTGTGCACAGGCATTTGGTTTCCTCAGACAAGCTGTTGAACAGCAACAATTACATACTTTAAACCAGAGGAAATTAAAAGGTCAGTATACCTAACGGTGCAAACAAAGTATTAGGACAACTTGATTCTCATTGAGATGCATCCAAATTCAGCAGCCTTACATGAGTATTTACAGAATTTAGAGAGACTACATCTGTACTGATTCTGTCTGATTTAACCGACAATTTAGACAGATAGTTTCTTTCTAATGAGGCTGTTTTTTAAAGTTATCACATCCTCAGAAGTTGAACTGCCCTTTTTTTCCTCTCTTGGCTATTTTTGTGCATCTGAGATGCTCTGCATCAGATGCTGCTTTTTATATAAAGTTTAGTTGCTTAAAGTAGAATGGGGGTACTGTGAGCTCTTACAGAAACATTTTATAATTCAAGCTGTTATGCTTCCATACTAAAAAGTTAACAAGGGAAAGCTGTAATCACATTATGAATTGAGCCATTTCAAAACCAAAACAGTGTAGGAAAACAGTGTATTCACAGAATGAATACTAAGATACATTTATTCCAATTCATACAGCAAACCAAAAAAAAAAAAAAAAGTTCCTTAACAACAGTTAATAGAGGATCCAGATGAACATTTCTGTACTTATTCAACATTTAGTAGAAGGGAGAAGCTAAAGAGCAATCCAGAAGAGTATTTGCAATACAATTAGGCTAGACCAGTAAGTCTGAATGTATGCCAGCTGCAGGGATCTGCCCTTAATTCACACAATCAAATGTCTAGTGTGCCACACACTGTCTAGCATCAGTATCTCCAGTATTAAAAGTCTCATCAGATATGTACTTGTTTACTGAGCATCTTAGTCGGGGTCTGAACACATATCTAGCTGTACCTTCTAGCAGTCTATATGCCAGTCCATCACCATCTGTCAGTTAAGGTTTTCACAGACAGAAAAAAATCAATTCAAACAAATGTGTTCGGCACTCAAACTAAGCTATCATTCACATTTCTATATAAGACTTGAATTCCTTTTCAGTGTTCTTCAACTTTGACCCAGCTCTACCCCCTCCTTCACTGAAAAGGGCAAAGACAACAGCCCAGCAAGTGGGACAGGCAAAACAGACGTCCTTTGTTCACTTTTTCCCTTTCAGTTTTCTATTGAGGTAAATAACTGAAAGCTCAGCCAGCCTCCAGTAGCTCAGAAGAAAGCAATATAGTTAGCCTGCAAGTATCCTTTCCTGGTTAACAAACTGTAGGACAAAACTTAGGGTGCATCATATTAATCTTACTACTGGAGATTAACTCTATACAAATTCCATTAATATTATATTTACAAGACAGTATTGATAAATGCAGAAGTTACAGTATACTGAATTGAATAGGCAACACACATACTTACCAACTTAAAATGCAACAAATTCTCACTGTGGAGAAAGTATAAGTGAATTTTTTGAATACTATCAGCCCACTCAGAAAGGCATAATCAAATTCACTGCATATTGCCCAACACACAACCTCCTACATTATTGCCTCAGCTTCCATTACCAACATATATTTTCCTCTGTATGCCTTCTCATTTTAGTAACTTTGTCCCTAAAACATGACAAAATGAAAAAGTGCAGTGAAAAGTGCACAGCAGTTTTACTGTACTATTTCAATATAAAGGATTGAGACAAATTAATAAAACTGTAGACTAATAGCAATTCCACAGCTGCAGGCAAAACAGATTTAATTTTTAGGCTGATTGAGCTATTTGAGCTGTGCAGTAATCTATTAACAAAATCCCAAACCCTTAGTCTATTCAGTATCTTTTATGTCCAGATACTATGGAGAATCATTTTGCTAAAGCAGGACGAATGGGCAGATGTGCATTACCTTGAACTGACTTGAAACTGAAATCCTCAAACGAATAGAACCTGACAATTAGAGAGACCCCAAGAAACTCTGACTTGCTTAGTAAAGCTTCTGCTGTCACCTTTCTGAGCACCAGAGAGAAACACCGAAGTGCAACAAGCTAGCAAGAAGTGTCAGTATGCACCACTGGATTTGTTATTTCATTTTCTGAAAATAAAGACTACTTAATATAGCCAAATTTTTTTACTACAGCACTTCATACCAAACAAGCTGTGGTATATGTGATAAATAATATGCTTTTTGTAAGAAGATAAGGCATGGTAGCTAGAGCTCAGATTCTGTAGATCTCACTCACCTTCAACACTACTACTTTTGAGTATATTTACTGTGGCCAGTAACACTAATGACAGAACTAAGATAATAATACAAGTATGATTACTTGTTTATTTATCTGTGAGGTGTGAAGAGGGTTTTAGCTCCATCCTTAATACCAGCTGGTATATGCTACCCCCCCACCGCATGTGGTCACACAGCTGTACAGATTCCCTTTAGCTACACTCCTCTGCACAACCTAGAATGTGAATTCGGTCAGTGGAGCCCGAGTTTTGTCAACACCAAGCAGCTTTGTGGGTCTGCTTCTTTACATTCAATATTCTCAGAATGTAACAGTTTTGTATTGATATATTCTGACAGCTAATTTTAGACACTCAGGAGAATTTCACACTGCTTTGAAATTCAAATAAGTAACTTTCACAGACTTTGGCATCAAACTCTTCAGCAACTCTGGGCACTTTCATTGCAAATTCTATTCAAAACTAAACAAATACCTGAGGGCTATTTATAGGCATGATAACATCAAACAGATTAGACAAAAGATAATGCACCTGCAAACCAGTTTTCTGACTTCTGGGTTCTTTGAGCTAGTATGTAACACTATAGTATCCTTCTCTTTCCAGTTGATACCCTTTGCCAAAGAACACCAGCAAGATCCCTCTCTTGGCATGTAAACTGCTCTCAAACTCAAAATACAATCCAGACACCTTCTGATGTCATACAGTGACCTGTTTTATGCACAGACTCATATAACTACTATCCATAAATTATCACATCTCCTACATTAAATTAAGGAAGATGTTGAAATGATTAATAGTGTACCTGTTAGATATAATGAACTTTTCAGCTTTCATCTACCTTTTCCCCAATATATTTAATTCAGAATCAAAACGATACTCTGACACAGAAAGAAATGCACAAAGACGGGGAACATTAGAAAAAAGAAACCCAGGTGATTGATACAGGCTTCTTGACACAGTAGGAGGTTGTTTTTAACAAACAGCGAAAAGCTAGACCATTATGGATAAAAGAACATCTTGTCATGATCTATAGGTTCCACCATAGAGTTAAATATCACATTTTCCATTGTTTCCTCCAACGACATAGAGAGCCAAGCAATAGCATTCCTTTCACAGAGTACTTGACAATATGGAACAGCCTTATAGACTGGGCTGAAGCACACTATGATCTTAAATATTTAAACAGCTTGGCATTATTAATCGGGTCCTGTTTACACTTAGACTCCGACTCCTTGGTTTAAACACATTTCAGACTTCAAAATTAACACATCTATGCTGAAGAGTTCAGCGGCGGCTGAAGGTTTAGTTAATTATTAGTTTATAACCTAAGAGGCAAGTGCACCCGCTGCCCAGACATCGCCTCGATATTCCGCATTAATTGTAATCAAGAGGCAAAACAAGGGAAAACAAGAACAGCCCGGCATCCGGACACATCGTAGCTATTTTATATCTATAGAAAATCGTATTTCTAAGGGGGAGAAATAACAGAGGCGGGGGATGATAAAGGCGCAGGAGCCAGAACGCGGAGCGCGGCACTTCAGCACCGACAGCTCCTTCCCCCGCACACGCCCGGCCCTCGCCCCGCGGGCAGCGCACGAAATGGCGACCGAGCCCGCCTGGGGACGCGGCCGCGCCGCGGAGCGCTCCGGCCCGGCCCGA
>VWZG01007483.1:415132-466751 GCA_013396735.1 Grallaria varia
GGGTACGCGCGGGTCCCTCGCACCTGAGGGGGCGCGGGCGCCTCCATCTTGGGCGGGGGTGGCGCCGTCCCTCCCTCCGCCGCCCGCGTTTAAACCGGGGTGGAATCGGCATCGCGCCGGCGGTCGGAGGTGCCCGATCTGGCCTGAGCCTCCCCGGCAGCGCCCGGGCTCCGCCTGTGCTGTGCCGGGGCCGGCCGAGCGCTCCCCGGGGTACCCCTAGAGCCGCCCCCCCGGCAAGGGCGGCGTTTTAAATAGCCGCATTATTTTAGCCTGGCAGTGCCCCTCTAAATAGATGGTTTCAGCGAGTTCCCAAACTGGAGACAAGGATATTATTTTACATTCGAGAATTGTCCTGTTGATCTCGTTAAATTTCCAGTTCATAAGTTCAGGGAGGCAGGCGCTTGGATGCGAGCGCTGAAAGGGAAGAACTGGGTGACACCATTTAGGGAAGCGTCTGGAACGGGCTTATTCCAAACAAACCTTTCTGCTGAACACACCTCTCACGGCGTTTCCCTTTCGCATCCTGCGGTTCCAACGTCAGAAAGCATTTTAATGTAGTGTTGAGACGTCTAAGGCTGTGCTCAGTGTTGCTCAAAATTAATCTAAGTATACCTTTAACATGTAGTAAATGTGATTATCTGCCACTGCTGAACTTGCCTTCAGATCAATTCTTGTAAGAATAGCCTTTTGTGCATTGCAAGGGAGCAACTTTTGTAGTGGTTAACTATTACACATTTCAGGGAATAGCTCTCAAGGTGAACTCTGCAGAGATAACTTAATAGTGCAAAACACAATGCCTAAGGTGAGAAAGAACCCCTTACCCTGTGTCTCTGCAGAAACCCAATTATGACTCTGGTAAGTCAAATCTGAAGGTCTGACCTTCTGAAAAACAGCACTGTAGATGAATAACAAGTTCTATAAATGATATAGCACGTGCATATGAATATCCAAGGGTGAAACAATAAATCAGACATTACTGCTTCAGACTTCAAAGTAATTCAAGCTCCTATCAGTCTGAGGCCAGGGTATTACTGTTTGAGATCTGAATATGCAAAGAAGATTGGAATGAATGTGGAGAAAATCCTTTTTATAAAGAGGGGAAGTAAGCTTGAATGTTCTTTACTTTTATTTGTTTGTTAACGTTTTCATTTTTGCTATACAACTCCCATGTTCCAAACTCATTTATTCAAATACAGAAACATCACAGTCTAAGTAATCATGCATCAGTGCATAAGGGGATCTTAAAATGCTAGGATATTGCCTGACTTTGCTTCCAAGGTACTGTGTTCCATAAGAAGATCATGTAGCTACTCCTAGCTTTGAGAAAACACGACATAAAATGCAGAGAGAAGGATGATTTCTCAGGTAGATATGTTTGCATCCTTGATGGATTCCAAGGTGAACATGGTGAACCAAACCTTCAGGAGGTGGACTGTAGAACTGCAAGACACTTGAGGAGAAATGTTTGAGTTGAAAGTTCAACTTTCTTAAAATGTAGGATCAAAGACCTGGTTAGCATTTGCATGGCCAACATTAGTTTATGAGCGCAAACCACTGGGCTGTGGCAAACCACTCGGTGCAAGTTAGACCACAGAAACCAAGCAGATGAAGAGATTTCACTGTTGCAGGGAGAGTGTAATAAACAGCTCTATGCTGATGTGTGATGAGGCTGAAGTGTTGCAGCTGGTATGATTACACCCTTATGATTCCCCTGAGAATTTAAACTCTTTTATATTATCGAGATAAACAGATACACACATTCAATAGTACAATGCAGAACCTTCCAGACTGTGGCATACATATAGTTAGACAGGAAACAAATAAATTCAAAGCTAGGAGCAACTTCTGCTGGTGATGGCACCCACTGTTGTGGATGTGCGCCATCCATACTGGCAGTAGGATGGTGGCATCAATTAAAAAAGAAACAGGTGGGGTTTTTGGCATAAACAGCCATTTTGATAAACAGAAGTGGTGTGGCTGAAGGACTATTAGCTTTCAGAGTTCTCCTCTGATCTTGCATCTTTTCTGTAGTCATCATACTATTTTTGTAGCCTTTCTCCTCACTTTGCCTGCTGCGTTTATATCCATGGATTGGCAGTTCCAAACATAGTGGTTTAGTCTTCATAATCCTTTAATAACAGCTTTGGTTTACTTAGGTGTCATCTACTGCTTTCTTCTATATGTTGTGATTTTTTTGGTAGTCTTTGTTTAGGGAAGCAGTGATCAGGTACACAACACATTCATTTGAGACACAAAAAAAGCTATCAAAAACTTGTCTGTGATGGGTATCAGTCATGATCTGGACATTTGTAAAGTGTTTTTAGGTTACCAAATAGAATATTCAGAAGGCTGATACATTGGAAAAGGCCAATGTTAGCTTTGACAGTTTGTTCCAAAAGCAGACATTTTTAAGGGATATGGAGAGACATCTTGGGTTGTTCATCTCACCTAACTTTAGATGTCTAGTATGTGAATGTCTGCATCTGAGCTAGTCACTCTCTCCACTGAGCATAAAGGGAACCAGAAATAGGCAGTTTTAGTGTATGATTCATCTAACCTATTTTAGATGGCTACATTAGAATAAGCCGAGTTGCATCCTAGAAATGCCTGTTTCTCTCCGTTGACTGTAACAGGACCAGCGGGTGTCTTGTTCAGCTGTAAATGTCTACACTGCCAGAGTCTGCGTTCACTCAGCTGAATGCCACCCATGTGATTTTAACATGGGTTATCCCACTGTTCCACTTGTTTTGAGGTCTTACAATGGAGCACAGTGTAGCACTCCAAGTACTTTGCACAGGGTAAAATGATGAGGTATACCCCACTGAAAGTCAATAAAGCTTAGAATAATCATATTCAGTAGATTATCGGCCCCCCAATCAAAAACTGAACAACTTTTGAGATTAATTTTAATCTAATTTATCTATGGGCATTTCATACTTCTTTTGGAGGATCTTCTGGTACCATAATAGTAAAGTAAAGGCACTTATTACTGGTCTAGTACTTTTCAGAAGCTAGTATTTATTTACTATAGCAACGTAAAATGTGGATATTTCTAGGCAGAAAATAGACCAAAGACAAGATCAAAATCTTAAGTGATAATGTCTAATGTTAAAGCTGCATTGCTTGGTATACAGTAACAAAATCAGCTTTCACAGAGCATGAGGCAAGAGGATGTGTTTTGATGTGAGATATGTTGAGAACTAAGGTAGCAAGAGTATCATACAGGAAAGACATTGCACAAAAGTGTTCTAATGTGCTGTCAAGAACTGAAAAAAAACAATTTAAATTAAGGCTTCAGAACTATTCTCTCCGAAGACAGTTTGTGACTACAATTAGGTACTGCCATGCCTGATTTATAGGCTAACCCTAGGTTTCTCTTACAAGAAATTAAGAGTTCTTCTGGAACCCAAGAAGGCTAGCAAGCTAAGGACTTGGAGACAGCCACACGGAAATGTCATGGTTTTAATCATGCCTGTTTGGGACTTCAGATATTCAAAGCTGGTAGCAGACACTGCTAGAGATTCACGGGGCTGAAACTTCCTCCAGGATTTAGATGCTTGAATGCAAAATGATAGGAGCTGATCCCATTCTTTGATAAGTAGATGGAGATGAGAAGCTGTAGGTACTGTCACCTGTCCCGTCTTCCTTGATTGTTAGAGTGCTGAAAAAGGAAGTAGGAGCTCTGGGTTCAGTTGTTTCCTTTGCTCAATGAACTTTAAGTTCTCAGGGCACAAACCTTACAAAAACATCTAGGAGAATCTGAGAATGAAGATAGAGTTTTCAATCCACTCTGACAGGATAGTTATACACTAAGAGAAGTAAGATGGCACACATAAAATATACAAACAAGGAAACTCTAATGGATATATTTGCCTGTTCACTGCCTTTTTTTGTGTCTTTTTTGTTGTCGTTGTTAGATTTGTAACTGGCCTCACTTCTTCCCAGTAGCTTGAGTGACTACGTTATATCTTGACTAATGAGTAGAGCATTCTCTCTTGTGCCTTTGAGTATTTAATAATTTCATGGAAAGTGAAATACCTTCAAAAGGAGAGGTGACAGCACCATTTTATTTTGGAATAATCAATTTCTTAGCTGCTAATTAACAAAGGCTGAAAAAGGAGTTATACATCATACACCTTAGACAATTCTAATCACAGGAAGATAGTAACATCAGCTTGGTTTTATGTCAAGTTTAATCAATCAGATGGATGTGTTCTGAGAAAGCTTTTTGGGTATAAGACAGAGATGAACTTCTTAAAACATTCACAAATATCAACACAAGCAGGTGGCAGTACTTTTGTCCATGCCCAGAATGGATGAAGGGGTAAAAGCATAAAGTTAGGACTTTTCAGAAACTTCAGGGAGAAAGAATTATACAATATTTGTATTTAGTACAATATCTGGCATATTGCAGAAACTACATCTGGTTTTGATACATGTTTAACATGGTGAAATGGCTCAAGGCAACCCTGGATGCACATACAGACTGGGGAATGAGATGCTGGAAAGCAGTGCCACAGAAAGGGACCTGGGGGTCCTGGTGGATGGCAAGTTGAATATGAGTCAGCAGTGCCCTGGCAGCCAGGAGGGCCAACTGTGTCCTGGGGGGCATCAGGCAAAGCATCGCCAGCTGGTCGAGGGAGGGGATTGTCCCGCTCTCCTCTGCGCTGGGGCTGCCTCACCTTGGGTATTGTGTGCAGTTTTGGGCACTGCAATATAAGAAAGACATTAAGCTCTTTGGGAGCGTCCAGAGGAGGGCAGTGAAGATGGTGAAGGGCCATGAGGGGAAGCCATATGAGGAGCAGCTGAGGGCACTTCGTCTTTTCAGCCTGGAGAAGAGGAGAATGAGTGGAGACCTCACTGTAGTTATAACTTCCTTGTGAGGGGTACAGAGGGGGCAGGCACTGATCTCTTCTCTCTTGTGACCAGTCACAGAACCCAAGGGAATGGCCTTATGTCAGGGGAGGTTTAGGTTAGATATGAAAGACGTTCTTCATCCAGAGGGTGGTTGGGCACGGGAACAGGCTCACCAGGGAAGTGGTCACAGGACCAAGCCTGACAGAGTACAAGAAGCATCTGGATGATATTCTCAGGCACATGGTATGACTCTTGGGGATGGCCCTCTGCAGGGCCAGGGGTTGGACTCAATGGTCCTTGTGGGTCCCTTCCAACTCAGTGTATTTCTGATTTTGTGATCCTGTGAAGTTGATGGAAAAATGATATTAATTTCACCAGGACCAGTGTTTTATTTGATATATAAACAAAGGAAGGAAGTCCTTCACACACAGCAGTTTGAACTGCCTGCAAACACTGAACACCTTTTGTGTGCATGATTAGAGTTCACATTTTTCCATTAGAAGAGATTGACTGAGACAGGTAAAAATCTCTTACAACATTAATTCATGGTTCAAGGTTCTTGAAAAACTACTCCACAAAGATCAAAAGTCTACAGACACCAGGCAATTTGTCCAAGGGACTTCTAAAGTGCCGAATACTAAGCAGCTCCATTTTCAAAACCAGGAGCTTAGAATCCAGCTTTACATTGTGATTTAACCTGACTCATCCTTCAGCCAAGTGTCTCAGGTTCAGAGAGTTTGTCTTCAGTGAGGTGTTTCCCATTACAGAAACGAGGTAGGAAACAATGCCAAGATTCTGGAAATGCCTAATAATAGCTATTAGAGCTGTAACTCTTGCTTTAGTGAAATTTTATTCCAGTCTACCAAATAGTCATGCACTTGTTTATTGTGCATATCCATAATGTGAATGGACTTAATGATTTTCACACCCACTCATAAAAATAAACAGGTACAAAAATCTTTTGTGATGACAAAGGAAAAATTTGATGAAAAAATAAGGTCTTTTTCTCAACGTATGATTAGAAATTTTGATCACATGCAGCAAGGCTTAGAATAAAGAAAAGGTTTTGCTTGGGAAACAAAGGAGAGGAAAACTTTGGTGAAAAATTGTATCAATTAAGTCCTTTTGAAGTTATCCTCTAGTCTTGAACTACAAAATTTCCCAGAGGGCTTTTCTAGTCTGCTTGCTTAGAATACACCTTGTTCTCCAAGTCTGCTGGACCTTCTGAGGATGAAATTAGTTTTAAATTACAAACACACAATTGCCCTAATGGCTATTGTTTGAATTTCATGAACAGTGAAAATCTCTGGATAAACTGACTGGCTCTATTGGGTTTCCAGTGGAGAGACATCAGTTCATGTCCTTGTAGCTTCCTGAAGCAGGTAACACTGAAGAATCAGCTTTATTTTTTACCCCATAACTAAACATATTTCCAAGACACTTCTGTTGGTCACCGTATCAGGATGATAATGTATTTTCAAACGTCCAGAAAACTGTAATTGCTTTAAATTAAAGGTTTCACACTTCATGGTTTTATTTATGGGATTCCAAAATACCACAGAAAAAAATCCCAATTTCTGACCCTGAAAATGTACAATTCACATGGACAAAACACCCAGGGTAAGAGGAAAAGCAATCCTTGCTCAGCCCATCGCCTCAATTACCACATACTGTAATGTGGTGCATGAGTATTCTCAGTTTTAACTGGCACCAAGGTAGTTAATAATTCCTGGGGTCTGTCACAGTCCAAGCACCAAATGGTGTTTAGAAGATGTGACTGATGATCGCTGGAACAGCTAATCACTAGCCCCTTGGGAAACCTGGAAGAGGAGCCGGGATCCCCTGGGAATGTTCTGCTTGGAGGGACCTCTAGGTACGAATTGGGAATTTAGAAGGGTTCAAGAAATCTGTCCCAGATGAATCAAATACTTCAAATGACTCAGAAAAAAAAATTGCTGAAAATATTTATTGTGAAACATGACAAACTAATTAAACTCAATGCATTTGGGCATCACAAGAAGTGTAATTACACACATTTAAAAAAAGAAATTAATTTTAAAATTAAAAGATGCTGAGATTTCCCAAAAGATATCAGGTGACATACTGTTGGAAATAATTTTCACATGCTTTTGAGATTAAGTTGAGGTGCAAGGAATTTGCAACATTCCTGTTTCATATGCAGTGTGAGCTTCAACATAAACAGAAGAAATACCTTTCTTTTATCCCCTCATTCCAACAGAAAATTGCACTGGTACATAAACAGAAGCAGGTCTGTTTAATTTTGCTATTCTCTCTCTAGCAGATGAGCTTCTGCTTGTGTTTTTGTATTTTCTTTGATAATTTCCAATTCACTGTATATGGTCATAGCACTCCTCAGTACAGCACCTGAATGCTTCACTATGTCTTGTGCTTGATCTCCCCTAACCTCCTGTTCTTTCCTGCATAATCCCTGAGATGCAATGTTTTTTCCATTCTTTTCTGGCAAAAGCATATAATTTTCCTTTCACAAACTAGAGAAAAGTTACACAATTTCTAAGAATAATGGAAATTACTCTTCTCTATCTCACTATTTACGCTTTGCTGGAAGAGCAAGTATCACATACAGCAATTATCGTGAAGGTTGGGTATCTTCCATGTCTATGCTATATGTCAACTCAAATATATGAAAAACCATAGTTAATGATGTATGATCCCTGGTGTTCATACTTTCCTCTCACTGGAAGTCAGTCTTTCATTCTGTACCTACCCTTGCTCCTTCCATAGTGCTAAGGCAGGGCTCACGTTTAAAGGGTAACACTCACCTCCTCCAGTGCCAGAACTTGCTTCCCTGATTGCTGTGATCCTGACTGCTAAACGACTCCAGCAGTTTCCTCAGCTGAGGAGTTCCCTTGAGTATTTTGAAAACTTACAGAAGTAAATTAGTGTAATTACAAGCTATATGCCCTGAAATCAGATGGCTGAAGTGACAGAGCACAGACTGTGCACTAATTCATCAGTCATCAAGAGTGGTGCAAAAGGTATTCCAGGTTTACTAAAACTGACTAATACAAACTGAAATTTTCTTTTTTTTTTCATTGCCTACTAGTCGAGGGAGTTGATTGTCTCACTCTACTGTGTGCTGGTGCAGCCTCATGTCGAGCACTCTGTGGAGTTTTGGGAACCACAATATAAGAAGGACATAAAGCTATTAGAGAGTGTCAAAAGAAGGGCCACAGAGATGGGGAACAGTCTAGCCGGGAAGCCATACAAGAAGCAGCTGAGATCACTTGACTTGTTCAGCCTGGAGAAGAGGAGACTGAGGGGAGACCTTGTTGCAGTCTACAACTTCCTCATGAGGGGAAGTAGAGGGGCAGAGGCCGATCCCTTCTCTGTGGTGATCAGCAGTAGGACCTGAGGGAGTGACACGAAGGATTAGGCTGCTGATTAGGAAAAGGTCCCTCACCCAAAGAGTGGTTGGGCACTAGAACAGGCTCCCCAGGGAAGTGGTCACAACTCTAAGCCTGTTTGAGTTACAAAAAAATTTGGGCAATGTTCTCAGGCACTTGGTGGGATTCTTGGGGTCATCCTGTGCAGGGCCAGGTGCTGAACTTGATGATCCTTTTATGTCCCTTCCAACTCAGGATATTCTATGATTGTACAATTTCTTTAATAATAAAGACAAAGGGGGAGTAAGCCTAAAAAGGTAAAGCATTGTGGTTTTGTTGTTCCTTGGTGCTGTGAGTCCCAGCTGGTGACAAGCAGTGGTCTGTAGGCTGGCTGGTGTATCTGTAGACTCTGATGCCCCCAGCTTAGGAGAGGCAGTGGAAACCTCTGGTTCTGTGGGACTGATTCCGTGTGTTTTTAATCTAATATGGTTCCTAAAATGGAGTCAGGAGAATGCCTGTACTCCTTACTCCAGGGAGTACTCCTAGCTGGGTGTGGATATTTACAGATCTTTTTTCTGTATGTGTGCATGCATATGTTCACTATTTTCCACTACCATGGGTTATAGAAACAGCTTTAAGACTGAGTTCCCTCACATATTAAAATATGTTAAATAACAGTTTTATTTAGCACATTGAATAGTAATTTTCATATTTGATATATGAGTATCTGTAATCAATACACAAATGAATTTGGGGCTTACTGTTTCAATCTGTGCCTTCAAGATGAATAGATTCATCTGTTTCTAAATTTCTCTTCAACAACATGGTATGTATATTACCTTTGACATCAAACTGTTTTTTCTGCTAGCCTCCACTTATGTTATAAATTTACTTTTTTTTTTCTGGTGATCAGGGAGGAATCTTCTACCATAAAAATCAATTTCTTGGCATCATCTATGTATGATCTGCTGTTATTTTAGCTACGTAATAATGATTTCTCATTTCTTCGATCATCTGTTTTTCTGAGAAACATTTGTGTGCTGCTCAAAGGTTTAGAAATGCTGTTACACTGACATTTTTGAGCAGGAGAGACAAGGCTATTGCTCTTCTTTTTTTTTTTCCTCTGTAACACCTTTATCATTCTATGTTCTATGGCACAAATTCAAGAGTTAACATGAAGAGAGCTATTTTAGGCAAGTACACTCTTGTCCAGAAATATACAGAGAAATAGATGAGCACAAGGCCTGTTCTATAAGCCATTTAACAATTGTTTATAACAGCAGCATTAGGTTTCAAGATTAGGCCTGTAATCATTAAAGATTACTTTACAACACAGAGGTACAGGGGTGTCAGAAGTCAGACAAGTTCCACAGGTCAGACTTAAAAAAAATGAGACTTCTTCGGAATGGGGAACAGTGAGATAGAGAAAAATTGATCTGTTCTGGGAAAGAGGAAGGGAACAACTTGAAATGATGCTCAGGTCAGAACTCCTACAGAAATGCTATCATACCTTCTGTCCCTGGGGAAGTAAACCTAGACCTGGATTCCCAACAATTATTGTTCTAGACATTTAAATCAAGATGAGAATAAGGCAAGATGACTTGTCTGTGCAAAACTATGAATTCCTAGATATCTTCACAGTGATGTGGAAGCTGAGTGCACAGCTGACTACTTGCCACCATCTACCATGACATCTTGTTGTACTTGGGCTGTAGAGACAAATGCTTAGACATGATACACAGCTCCAACTCATATACCTGAATAAAAGGTCAAAGATGTAAGACACTAACCTTGAGCCTTCTGTGATCTGGTTTGTTGACCTTCACAGCAGTGACTGCAGACCAGAGGCTAACACTAAAATACAGCCTAGCTGTAGCAGTTATTGTTTAATTCAAGCAGTGTTATATCTCTATAAAGCTATTTGAGCATGTCTGCATCAGATTAGAAAATCAACTGCATTCAATCATTTTTTAATCTGCTGTTTACTGTTATGGAGAAGGGGTTTATGAGATGCAGTGTGTTTGTTTTTACAAATATAGTCTGACAGGGTGACTTACCTTCTGAAGAAGCTCTTTATTCTCATTTCTTTTTAGGTGACTAGGGAAGAAAAGCTGTCCAGAAACTGTCATCATAAAAAAGTACATACTTCTGAACACCTAATTAGAACTTCTCTTTGCTACTTCGAACACACTTTGGCTCTGCATTGTGCAGGTTCAGAATTCTTCATTGCCTTCTCTTAGCATGCCTCTGACTGCATCCATAATGCTTTGGGCCTCTGGGGAAAGACTCAGCTCAACTCCAGAGGACCCATGTTCCTCAAGGAACATGACTTTCACACTGCAATCAGATCACCTCCTCATGTGCTCTGCGAGAATTTGAAGTTGTCAGCACATATTCTGTGCCCCCTCCATGAGAAATGCTTTCCGAGAGTCACAGATAGCACATCTCTGAAAAAATATGGTAGCACAGGCATGTATAGGGACCAATTAGGTTTTTCCACCGGGAGCAGGCGGCTGCCCTCTCACACAATACAAAACTAAATTTGGAATAGCAGCCCTCCTATCCCCGTGTCACCCATGCTTACAACCAAAGTCATACAAGTGGCTTGTAGGGTTCGCACAGCAGCACCCAGGCTGCTCCTTTGGCTTGCTCAGGAAACACACTCCCTTTCACACACATCTGAGAACCTGATCTAACACCCCTCAGCCCAACACCAGATCTGGCTTGGGAACTTTGTTGTCTCATTGTATAGTAGATTTCTTTGGAACAGAAGGTTGACATGGGAGTTGTCTTTTGAGGAACTGTCCCAGGCAGAAAGGAGAAGGCTCGGCACTGGCTCCCTGCTAAGAATAGCTGTCTGCCTATTTCACAAACATCCCTGTATGTCAGATGGGCACTTGATACAAGGTCTGTCAGGGATGCTCTTCACAGGAAAGGTTACTAGAACAAGGTATCTACTGTCACATGGATTTTATTTGTTCTGGGGACTCCACACCCCAGAAGCGCTTTTGCAATGGGCAATTTAACACAGGGACTTTCTGAAGAGGGACGCCTTGCACTGTCAGTCTTTCACAATGCCTTCAGCATTTAGCATTCTAAGCCCAACTGGAAACCAGACATTTTAAAGTATTTTGGGGACCTGAGAAATTGCCCTTTGTAGTGCTTTTAGTGACTTTGAGCTATTGTGACCATGGAGTATTATTTTCTGACGTCTGGCTGTGAGAGCTTCTTCTGTACAAGGAACTATTGTGAGGGAGGAAAGCAAAGGCATTGTGTCCTGGACGGTAATAATGGTCTCACTCTTCTTCCTCATTATCTCCAAAAGGAAGGAGAACTATCGTTTTCTGTGTGATTTGACTTTTTAAAGGCCTGATGGGACAGAATGACCACTAATATGAAGTGGCTACAACTCTAATGTGGAGGAAGAGAGTATCTGCTGAACATCCGATTGCTGCCCACGTGCAGCAGCAGCAGTGTCCTGTGCCAGCAGGGGATGTGTGCAGTGACAAGTGTCCATGACAGGAACCATGCGGCAGTGCTGTTGCTTTCTGGGAGTGCCACAAGGACAGCGCCTTAGACCGGTGACCAACTCATACCAATTGATGACAAAAGACAGCAGCAATCCTGCAGTTGTGATCTAACATATGATGGATATATTTGGTTCAGGAAACTAATCTCTTTTTTAACAGTATTTGTTTTAAGTTTAACTATGATGCACCTTCTGCAAATGCATTGATTTGAAAAGAGATAATATTTACCTGAGAGGCTGCAGTATGCTGAGCCCTGCGTAATGCATGAGGAAAAGCTTTCTGTTTCTCAAAGGCAGTCTGAAGTTAAAGCACTCTACAGTCCAGACATAAAATATATAGGAACAACATCACGCTGGACGTATTTTTGATTTTTTTTTCTTTATTATCTCTAGTATACCAACCATTTATACATATATGAACCCATGCAATAAACAGCTGTCAGAGCACACTTGCTTCCTGACAATCTTTTCTGAGCTACTCATCTGTAGCTCTTTCCAAGGATTTATGACATATATAGTGCAAATTATTTAAAATTTTGTCTGCTTTAAAAATATTGGTTTTTCTGCTGTATTCATAACCAGATTGTTTAGACCTGCTTGGTAATGTCTGTAAGTCTAATATTTAGCAAGAAATAAACCAGCTAGAATGCACACAATGTTCAAGTTTTGAAGTTATGGCATGTTTCTGTCCAAATAGAATACGTAAAGCAATGCTTTTAAGTCAGATTTAGTAGTGTCACTGATTTTGTCCTTTGACTCCACGTATTAAGCAGTACCTGAGATATCTACCTTCCTTGCAGGAGGATAGAAACATGCCCTACCCACCTGGTAAAGTTCCCAACAGTTCTGCTTTCTTTCTTTGCAGTATAGGTCTTGTTCCATAGTTAGAAGTTTTCTGTGACTGATGGATTTGCCTGCCTGAAAATACATTCAAATGAGGTGTACAAAAGGGCAGGCCAGGCCAATATTTTTGATTTCTGCAGAGCAGCCAGTGAGGAAGCATGGAACAGCAGCTTTGCTGAAATTATGCTCTGGACAGAGATCAGGCTTTTAAGAAGTTACTTTTGGGACTTTGCCATCCAAAGTTCAAGAAATTCTGGAAGACTGTTTCCCTATGTTATTGGTGTGATGATGATTATTACATTATTCAATTAGAAAATAATGGTTTAAGAACAAAAAGCTGTTCCCTTCCCAGTTTACAAGGTCTTGAAAATGAAAAAAAAGCTTTCAAATGCTAAAATCATAACTTTGCAGGACTCAGCAGCACACTTTAATGGTATTAGTTCTATGTCCAGGTTGTTTTACATGAAAATTTTACATTACAGCTTCTTCCTGAAAAGCAAAGATTTCAAAATACTTTTGTGTACCTTTTATGCTATTGTGATTACATGGGGAAATAGCTGTTATTGATGTTGTTATGAGAAACTGATAAATGAAATTAAATAATAAATAAAATGCAAAGTTGAATTGCTGCTAGGCATGCATCACCAGGATGTAAGTATTGGAGTGTTTCAGTGCTTGTTTAATTTCTAGAGTATGTGGAAAATTGCTAATTGTTCCCCCTTACCAAAGTCTGCCAATTTTATTAAAATAAGTAATAGAATTGTCCTTGTTATACCTTGAAGAAAGAACAATTTAAAATTTTTTTTTTGTTATAGGAGTAGCTGCAAACAGTGAAGGCCATCAGCAAAGTGTTGGACCAGGTGTCACCCTGGAATTCGCAGGTACATATCAGGAACAGACATGACTGTAGGTTTGGGTGCGAGGAGACTGTGAATGAGGAGGGTGAACAGGAGAATCAGTGGGGGCAGCAGCCCTTTGAGTTCACACCTCAGTGACGTGTGGCTGGAGCAAGGAACGCCTACTCCTCCAGTTTCTGCAGAGTCTGAGGAAGAGGCATTTGGCATGTTTGTTTTTCTTTAAAATGAATATAATTACACTAAGAATACACCTTACTTCTAGCACCAAACTGTCCCTCAAATGGAACAGTTCTGCAAGGTCTGAAAATTTGACTCACTTTTTAAGCAACAGAACAAAAAAAAACCCCCAAACAACTGCATTTCCTTTCTTGCCTTCATCTCTGATGAGAAATTATTGGTGCCAATGAGTAGGATGCACACACCCGATTTTTCCTTCACCTGTCATGTGTCTTGTATTACTTCAACCAGCATCAGCTCCCTTTACCAGCTAGGGAAGGGAAGGAAAATAAATGTAAGTGATGGATCAAAGGCAAGACATAATCCTTATCTTTTAGGCCTAATGAGAGGGAGCTGTTAGACACTTGCACAAGCCTATGGATTCTGTAATATATGAATGATTAACTTCTCACCTGGCACATAGGTTAGAAAGGATTCAGTTGGCCACAGAGACTGGTAGCCATTCTCGCAGTGTGTTACAGAACCCCACTCTGAAGATCAGTTTCTAAAACTTACACTGAAACAGTTTCTTTTGCTTTGCTAATTGACTGTTTAACCATTCTGTAATCTTGCTCCTCGGGGGTTTAACACCTTTTACTTCCTGGTTAAATTTACTTTCTGGCTAAGTTTGAGCACCTCTGGTTTTATGCAAGTGCTGTCTTTTAGCCTACTATCTTTTCCTTCTTGAAGTATTTTTACACAGTAGCACATACTCTCTTTACAGCCCTGGTTTTGTTAGGCAAAACAAACCACAGCCTCTTAATTTTCCCTTTGGCAGCCCTTCTTTGCATCTGTTTTAGTCTGAATGTCTCTTTCTTTAACAGTGCTGACCAAAACTATAATTACATTCAACTGCTGTTGCCCGCAGCTTGTGCAACAGAATCGATACCTTCATATCACTGTTGTAATGGACATAGACAGGAAGTATCTCAAGGCGATCACACGTCAACATTTAAAAGTTTTACTTTCCTTTCGTTGTGAAACTTTCTGCAATAAATATCTCCTTCTGCATAGATAATAGAAACTAAGAAGTGGCCTAAGAGGTTAGCTAAGAGAAACTAAAGAGGCTTTTCTCTTTCTGACTTTGCATAAAGGAAGATTATTTTATGCCTGCACCTTTTCATTTCCTGGTCTGGACTCCTTCTTCCTGCCTTTCAATATCAGAGCAAAGACATTTATGTCAATTTTGCAAAGATTTGACATTATCACTTTCTCAACTTCAGCATATCAAAGAATCATAGAAAGGCTTGGGTTGAAAGAGATCTTAAAGACCACCTAGTTCCAAATCCCCTGGTGTGGTCAGGGACACCACTAAACTTCCCAATGTTCTTTCCAGGATACAAACCTGGCACATTTTCAAATGGCAACACTCATCTGGTCAGACAAGTGTTGTTTTCTCTGAATGCACAAGTAACCTAGAATGCTCATGTCCTCACTGCCTTCTTCTGATTGCTTATTCTAGATTCAAAATTTGCTTTGATCGCAGTTTTTCAGGTTTGTTCACATCTTCTTGGCCAAGGAATGTGCTGGTGCACGGATACACTGTTATTTTTGTAGCTGTGATCAGTTTGTTAACTGGATGCCTGCACATTCCCAAGGGTACTTTTTCAAAGCAGGGTTCCTATAATGTGTTCTGCATTGGAGTATTCCTTTTCCCATTGTTAATTTTACATCTTTATTCTTCAGAGGCACTTTCTTCATCCTAGCTATCCTCTTTTCAAATCCACACTGTACTGAAATCCTATTGTTCAAAATATTCATGATCCCTCTTAGATTCATCTGTGGAGGGAATTACGTTCTTTGCTCCATCCAAACGATCACTTAAAACCTGCTAGTATTTGACCCAGCACTAATCCCCCTGTTCTCTATCAATAAACCCCCTTAATTTAAAATTCTTTTTCCTTATTTAGCCAGTCCTGATTCCTCTACAGCTCTCATTCCACTTTCTTCTGTTAAAGTATCATGTGGTATTCCATATCCAATGCCTCCGTAAACTTCCTGAAAATAGTTTTACTTTATATACTGTAGGAACACACTCAAAATGGTTAGGATCTCTTGCAAACTGCTAATACTTTTTGAAGCAGCTAAAAATTAATTACAGCTCAAGTGATACAACTCTTGCATCTCCACGATTTAAAGTGGTTTAGAGAGGAAACACCTAATTAGTGCCTAATAGTGCAGCACTTGTGGCACTGAGGATCAAAGAGTTTAGTTTGAAAGGATTCAATACCTGCATCTTTTGAATTTATATACACAGTGGCCTAAAACAGTCTGAATTAATTAGTCTATAGTTCAACTTAATTCAATATGTAGTTCTAAAAGCCACACCTAAGAAAAACATTGTTACAGCCATAAAGAGGAGGGAAAAAGCATGAATGAAGGTAAGATAGTAGCTTCCAGCAAAAACAGTGTCATCACAAATCCTGATCTTGCCCCAACTGAAATAAACCCTCCCTCTCAAGGCAGAGTGAGGTGGTTTTGTTTGTATAAAATAATTAACTGGAAATGTTATGACTTTTTTCATTACAGGTACACTTGTCCCCAAAAGCTGTGACTGGAAACTTACAAATTCAGAATAATGCCTTTGATATCTTACAGATGATTCTGTGACTTTGATCTTTGCCAGGGAAAGAAGTGTATTTTATGAGTTGTTACATGAGACTACCTGGTATTATCAGTTTTGATTTAGGATACTGGCCACACAATGCAAATCTACACAAGGTGCCTTCATCAAATAATGCTGACATTTATTTTTTATATGCTTAAATTATCTCACACCTATGGAAAAAGTTTGATCTCTTGTTACTCTTTTACTCAGCTCTTAGTAATTGGAATGTAAAAGGGAAATTGTATAAATTAAAGTTGCATTAATATCATAAAACATTCCTTTTTAGTATCTCTATTGCCCTATTCAAGGAATTATGTTTAGTGCTTATATTTTAAAAAGGAAAGGGAAGGATGAACAGCATGCATTCTTTCACTTTTTAGCTTTAAATTGCTCTATTTTTCTAATTTTCCTTTCTCTCTGTTTCTCCTCTTTTCCCTGCCTCACACACACTAAATGACAAAGGCTTCTTTAGTCCTCATGCACCTAGAACTTGTTTGCATTGGGAACAACTTAAAAAAGGTGAACACTACAGTTTATGCACTAATAACACTAATATCAGCTTCACTGGCAAACACAAGGCAAAGAACTGAGGGAGAACCAGAGAAGTATGGATATCCGAGTAAACGACTCAGGTAAAAATTAAAAAATATGTCAAATTATAAAAAGAACATCCCAATAAAATGTTTTCTTGCAGTCACAGAATACTATGCAGCAACTCCAAAGATAACGAAGGATTTCAGCTGTCTTCCTCAAATTCCTTTCCTAAAGGCAGCCTGATAACATTTTCAATGCTTTAAGACAACAAATACGGAAGATGACTTTTAAAACATTGGTTTTAGTACATAATGCAAAGGAGGTGGTTATTCCCAAAAGGCAAAGTGACAAATGCACTGGTTTTTGGTGAAACTCAACATTTTAGCTACCACACAGAACATACATTTTATCTAGTCAGTATTTTCATGCACTGTAGCTGTCTACTAAGAGACAAAACTCACCCAGATATCTGACAAACAATCTTATTAACGGGTACATGCCCAACATGTGACAGCAGCTGTGTCTAACTCAAATTCCACTGCAACATTTTGAAGAACTCCCATGTACCTTCCCATTGCTGAAAAAGCTGTTTGAGCATTGTTTGTTGTCAGAGCTCCACACCTCATGGTATAACACAGAAAGTTGCAAAGGAGTGGGCAGTGAGATGACAGTAAGCTCTAAATGTTAACTTCACAACTCTGAGATAATTTCAGGAAAGCGCACGTAGGAAAGTTAAAGGACAAAAGGAAATACCTATTATTTCATGTATGAACTGCTCATTTTCTTCTTGACACCTGAAGTTTGGCATCTAAAACTGACGCTTCTATAAGAAAGCTTTTCATTCATGTGAACTACTTCATGATTTTATTTCCTTTATCCTGTAACTGGAATAGCTGGTCAAGTGAAGTTTTGGAGCTTGGGATTATTTTCAAATAATGAATGAATCAATCACAAGTTATCCCCATGGAAAATAAGAAGCAAGTTCTAAAAAATGTCAGTTAATTTTGATAATTTAATAGGCCATTTACAGTCATCCAAACATCTTGCTCAATACTGTTATGTACAAAATCCACTAAAATTAAGAAAAAAAAAACTTTAAATGTTATCTTTCAGACATAAAAGTGCAATTAACATAGGCAAAGTTTTTGTAAGAATGTTACATTGCCATTAAATTCACTGGCTAAATAGGAGCCTAACAGGTATATTGCCTACACTAAAGTGAATGAGGATTTTTTTTTTTGTTAATTTTGAATAAGCCTGATAGTTGACAAATAGTTTTTCTGCCACCGTAATTATGGTACATACATCCAAAAATGCATTGCACAATTGTTTTCATAATATCAGTTTTACCGACTTGAAGAAACTTAAGTAGAGCAACAGTAAGATCCGTTAAGTTCAAAAAATAATTAACACCATAAAACTTTATAACAAGTAACGATGCACAAAACAGCCATCTCAAATTGCTTTCTCCAGAATTCTGACAGCTTTCCAAAGATATTATTTACCCTGAACAAATGTTCTTCCTTTACAGTACCAAATGGATTTTCTGGAACAAGATTTACATTTATTTTTCATGCGTCACATATTCATAATTTGGAAAAAAACGGAAAGCCTTCATACATGTCAGCCTTCAATCTCATCCAGTCCTGAAGCCTCTGAAAAGTACTTTTTTCTTGTGTTAATATTTTTGCAGCTTTTTTCAATTTTTCTTCATTTCGTTCTAAATAGCGAATTCCATCCGTCTGCAGCTGATTGAGTTTCTCTTTACGACTTTCATCCAGAGGTATGTCCTCATTCATAAGAGGGTTAAATCTGAAATAAGTATCATGAGGTAACAAAGCATCCAGCATGGTGTGAACTTCTGTACAGAAAACAAATGAAGGAAACAGTTATATTCACATGAGACAAAGAGTTCTACAAGTGCTCTGAACAACAACTGCTCTGAAGTGACACAGTAAGAGTAAATATGTGCTGCATTTCTGAGTAAACATTTTTCTACCACTGCCTTATCAAAACCCCTTTCTCATCAGAAGGTTTACAGATGTTCCTGTAGCTCTGTTTACTCTGGAAAAGCTTAGTCTTTCATTCCAAGACAACTCTACTGGTATGACAATTAAGTAGGCTTTGCAGCTATCTAGATTTTTAATTACATTCCATTCTTTTACAAGCGAGAGCACATCGTGAAGAGCAGGAATGTAACTTACATATTCCCACTCAGGATACCCGTGATTTGTTGCACTTGGTGCTAACAGAAGTAGGTGTTATGAAAACCACAGATATATGCTCTTGTGTAATCTCAAAGAATACAGTAAAAATGTGGGATTAAAACTTTCTTTTCTTTGCAACCAATTTTCTACATATTACTACAGATTTGGGGTATGAATTTAACATTCATTTAATTTAAAACATTCAAGTTAAGTTATAGGACTTCAGTTAACTAGTATAACAATAAAAAACTGGCTATGTAACGCATTTGTATGTTCCTTTCTTTTATAACCTGTTTTCTCTCTCCCTTTAGAGCTCTTCTCTTTGGCTCCCTAAAATTCCATTTCTACGACTTCCTTCAGCTTTAATTCTATTTCTACCTTTTTTGCATTCTTACCATGTTCTTCCATTGTTTTAAACATCCACTGTCACATAAAAATATTAAAATGAAAAAAACATCATGGGTAAGATCTCAGTAAAAGATTGTTGTAAACCTGAAATCTTGGCTTGGCTTCTCCTGCTGCAAATTACTCAGCTATGTCTGTTCTTGTCTCACCACATCCAGTCTTTCTTGCCCTATTTAATCCTCTCCCTTTTTTCTTTCATAAGTTCCCACTTGCTCAAATCTACTCTTCACTCTTTCCATTTCCTTGCCTTTGGTCTCCACAATATACTTTCTCCTCCTCTTCCCATCAAATTTCTTGCCTTATTTTCCAGCTGCAATGGAACTTTTTATTCCAGTAATAGGAAGCAGACACCACGTATCTCCTTCCCACAACTCCTACTAACTTTCCACCAATGTGCAAAAACCAAAAGGCAATCCAAAATCCAGCTTTTTTTTTTTTTTTTTAGTAATGACAGAGACTATGCAATAAGGGATCTAGACTGTAAGCATTTCTTGTTCCCTGGCTTTTTGCAGTATCAGTTTCATTTGTAAGGGGTGGGGCAGGGAAAGCAGCTGTTTATCAATATTTCCTGTTTATAAAAACAAAACAGATGTAAACTGCTAGTGATAGGGTTCCACTGTACTCCCATCTAGGAACCAACTTTATTTTGGAAAACAGATGCTTGGCTCTTCCTGGTAGCAATGGAATTCATGACCATTGGCCAATATAGTCTAGTCCTTAGAAAAGTACAAGTATAAAACCACATATAAAAAAAATATCATAAAATACTTCTTCTGAAGCTGTTGAAATAGTTAATATAGAATATTGATTTAATAATTTCTGTTACATGAAAAACAAATAAAATGTAAGGAAATGTGATTTTCAAATTAATTCCTGAGTATGCCTTTATCCTGAAGCACAAGTAAAAAAGTATGACTGTGTATAAATCCTGTTAGATTATCTTTGTCATTCTGATAAATCAACCTCATATTAACAGTTGAGAACACAAACTAAAAGAGCTCAGCAACAACATAGTGAAGATGAAGATTAAGGAGATAAAAGTTAAGAAAGAGATTCATACTATTATCTCCAGAAGATCTGCAATACTAGTACTAAAACATTTACTGTACATGAGGACCTAGAAAGAGACAAGCTTCAATTAGTTTCATGGAGCTGGTAGAGATGAGAATGGAAAAGACAAAAGGTTGCAGATTGCTCTCCGAATTGGAACTATCATTCTGAAAAAACAGAAAAACTGAAGACAGTAACAATACAAGTGTATCTTAAGACACCAACCTTCTGTATCAGTTGCACTGTTGATAACATTAGTGAGTTTGGCTTTCAAACTGGTGTGTGTGACGTTGGTTTTTACCTCGTTTTCATATCGACCAGTGCCCAGGGATATTAAACACTGCAGTGGAACATTCGGCCAGAGACACTTGCACTCATGAACTGCCAGTGCAGAAGGATTATTTAGAAGCAGACCTCCATCCTGTAAATTAAGAAGAAATACAAATATTGGTACTATACATAACACGATCATAAAAGAAACTGCAACTATAAATTAAACTAGCATACCCTTACTATACAGAAACAATTAAATACAAGTATCCATTTCCAACTTTTGTGCAATTGTTCTCTTTGTGCTGTGCAGCAGCCATGCAGCTCGTCCTCCTTGGCTCAAGGACACTGCCAAGCACTGCTGGGGCTGTGCTAGGTTCGCTGCAATGAGCATTATATAGAAGAGGCAGGCTGAAGCAGCAGCATTCACTGAAGTATTTGAAGAAGTTATGACTTCATCTTCCGGAGACCTTTTTGGTAAGACACATATGCATATAGATAATTTCTTAAGCAATCAAAAGGTCTGTGCCTCAAAATGCTTATTTCAGATATCACAAGGATATATCCTGTAACAAAATCTAAATCACTGCCTACAGATTCTAAAATAAATTAAAAGAAAAATCACAAGAGCTAAGCTTGGCCAAAGCTACTTTATAAGCACAGTCATTACACAGGATGCTATAGCCTGGACTTACAACTTGGAAAATCACAATGGTTGAGAGGGACCTATTGAGCTTATCTGGTCCAAACCCCTTACTCAAGCAGGTTCAGCTACAGCACACTGCACAAGGCCATGTCCAGTTGGGTTTTGAGTATCTCCATTAGCAGAAACTTCAAAACCCCTCTCAGCAACTTGTTCCAGTGTTTGACAACCCTCACAGTAAAAAGTTTTTCCTGTGTTCAGATGGAATTTCATAAGTTTTCATTTATGTCTTTTGTCCTACCAGTAGGCACTACTGGGAACACCAAAGCTCCCCCATCTTCTTTCTCTCCCACCTTTTATTTGTGCATATGGGTAAGGTCCCCCCCAAGTCTTCTATTCTCTAGGTTGCATAATCTCAGCTGCCTCAATCTCTGCTCATATGAGAGATGCTCCAGGCACTTCATCATCTTTGTGTACTGGACTTGCTCCCATAAGCTCATATCTCTTATGTACTGGGTAACTGTGGCCTCAGCAGTGCAGAGGCAGGACCATCCCCTGTGACCACTGGCAGCACCACAGTTAACGCAGCCCAGGTTGCTGTTGGCCTCCTTTACCACAAGTGTGTATTGCTCATGTTCAGCCTCTTGTTCACTAGAACCCCAAGGTATTTCTCTGCCAAGCTGCTTTACAACTCAGTGTGGGTTTGTGCACAGGGTTATTCCTCCCCAGAGGCAGGACTCTGCCTTTCCCCTATTTGAACTTCATGAGAATTCTCCAGACTGCTGAGGTCCCTTTGAGTGGTGTACCAACCACTTGTGTGCCAGCCATTACTCCCATGTTTGTATCACCCATGGAATTCCTGCAGGTGCAGTCTGATCATCCAGGTCACTAATGAAGATGCTAAATAGAATTTGCCCCAGTATTAACCCCTAGGTACAACTCTTGTGACTTGCTTCCAACTCGACTTTGTGACACTGATCCCAAGCCCTAGGTCCTGGTCATTCAGCTAGTTTGCATCCACCTCGCTATCTATTTATCTAATCCCCACTTCATGGGAGATAAGTGTCAAAGGCTTTACCAAAGTTGTGGTAGTCAACATCCAATGCTTCTCACTTGTCCATCAATTGTAGAAGGCTACCAGGTTAGTAAAGCACTTTGTAAATCCATGCTGACTACTCAGAATCACGTTTTTGTCCTTCGTGACTTTAGAAGTCCTTTTCAAGAGGATTTCCTCTATCAGCACCCAAGGGATTGGTCTGAAGCCAACTAGCCTGTAGTTCCCCACAGCTTTCTTTTTGCTGTTCCTGAATTTATGACTAATATCTCCTCTCCCAATCACCATGACCATTTAAAAATAGAGTCACCTCGCAATGGCATCAGCCAGCTCAACCAGCACTCATGGGTGCAGTCCATCAGGCCTTCTGAATTTATATATGACCAGCTCATTTACCTTCTCCCTAAAATGGTTCTTCTCCACCAAGTGCAAGTCCTTCTTGCACCAGACTTTCCCTCTAGCTTCAGGGGCCTGGGATTCCTTGAAGCCATTTTTACTGGTAAAGACTGAGACAAAGGCAGCATTAAAGCACCCTGAACTTTTCCACATCATTTGTCACAAGTTCTGTTGCCCCATTCATTAGCAGGCCCTCATTTTCCCTAGTTTTTTTTTTTTTTGCTGTCTATGTACTTGTAAAATCCTTTGTTGTTGCCCTTCATATCCCTTTCCAGGCTAGCCTTTGCTTTCCTAGCCCCATCTCAGCAAGACTGGTCAGGAGATCTATATGCTATGGGTCACTTGCTCCTGCTTCTGCCTTTCCTCCTTGTTGGGGTGGTCCTTTTCTGAGTTTGGAGAAGTGATTACTGAGTATCAGCCAGGTCTCCTGGACCCCTTCTCTCTTCAAGCTCATAGTCTATGGGATCCTTCCAAGAAGAGCTATGAAGAGGATGAAGTCTGCTCTCCTGAAATGCAGTGCTGTGGTCCTGCTTTTTTCCCTGCTCCCTTCTCTTAGGATCCTGAACTCCATACTGTCATGGTCTCTGCAGCCAAAGCTTTCTCAAACTTTCATGGCCCTGACCACTTCATTAATTCTTTGTAAGCACCGGGTCCAGCAAAGCACCTTTCCTTGTTGTTTTTTCCGTCAATTGCGACAGCTGCTGTCATCAATGCACTTGAGAAAGCTCTTTGGTGGCTTGAGCTCTTCTGTATTGTCCTTTCATCAGGGATCATGATGATGCAAGGCCCCCCGAGGACAAGGCCCTGGGAATACGATGTTTCTCTACATTGTCTGAAGATCATAATTCAGCCCAATACTACTCGGAACAAATGCTACTCTGGAATTGAGGAGAGATGTCTTTTGCTAGCAAAACATTAAAATTTGGGATAAAATAAGACTGATAAGAATTGGTGTGACTGACAATAAGTTTGAAAAGCATTCAGCCAATGAGATTTTGATCCAGTGAATCTCAAAAAGTATGTTCAACACTTCTTGAAAGTAAAACGACCTTAACTCCAACTAAGAAATGGATTAATTTAGAATATTAATTCAACTGAACTTTCTATATTAGGAATGCCTTAAAGAGGGCAGTTATAAAGCCAAATCTTAAGCTGAAAACATTATCAAAAGCAGAGATGAAGATCTTTATATCCATTCAAAATCTATACAAACACGTAAAATATAAAAGAAACAGAACACTGACTACAAGAAGCATTATGCAAATGCTTCTTATATTCTAAAACGCCCTGAACTCCCTGTATTCCATATCTGACCATCACATTACTAGAACAATAAAGAAAAGCAATTCTACTCAGGAACAGCTTAGAATAAGAAAGGTTTTGGACTTGATAAACATTTTACAGAAACTCCTTTTAACTACAGCTGTGCTGGATAAATAAGTAAAACCAGGATTACTGAGCTTCATTTTTTGAGTTTGCTTTCTTTTAATTAAGCTTTCATTTCAACCTACAAAAAGGTCTTTGAACTCTTTCTGGATACCATCCGCTTTGCTCAAAACACCAAAAACTGCTAAAATGAACGGTCTCTTCAGTGCCCATTATCCTCTGCTAATGTTCTAAATTAGCTTCTACACAGAAACTAAATACAAGCATGTTTTTGTCCTCTATATAACTCCCCATGAATCTTAATCTAAAATCTTAATAATTATCTTAGTAGTGTTTACCTTCTTTCTTTAAATCCCAGATTAAAAAACATGCTTACAAAATAATTTCCACTGATCTTGTCAATATAATTAAATTAAACATGATTGCTTCCCCATGGGAAAGTGTTATTAGAAGTTAGAGGGTATATAATACAACAATATTTTTGTAACATTGACAAATAAAATATCAAAGGAACACGAAGTAGGCATACCTACGCATCCCAAATGCAGTTTGTGATGATAACAGCTTTGTGCAATGATTTCTATATTTAAACATTTTCCAATTTAGCTTTATTGTAATGACAGTAAATTCCTAATTGTCAATTTAGGCACAACTTCTAGTATTTATACATATAATAGATATATGTAATTTTTTGAAAGTTAGAAGTAAAACTCAGTAAAAAGGACAAATGATTTCCCCACCAAAGAGATTATGGTTGATAATGACCATATCCCAATCAATATTGTGCTTCAAATCAGATTACTCTGTTAAAAAGTGGTGTTCATCATATTGCTCTTTTGCTTACAGCAGTCAACTACTAAAGAAGTAAATAATGCTATTAGTTAAACTCTACTATTAAGGACTCAGTGAAGGAAATACTACAGTAATTTATTTAATTCTGCCGCACCAGAAACCATAGAGCTAATTATGTCAAAAGCTGAAATTCTTGGGAAAAAATATTTTCCCAAGTTTTAAAATTAGTTACAATGATTTCACATGTATGTGAATTCTAAGAAAACAACAGACAGCAAAGAATTCTACGTTCTGAAAATTAAAAACCAGAAACTAACCTTTCTGATTCTGAATAGTTGCTCTATCTTCATAAAACTGGAAAAAAGTCCTTCCCAAGAAATATATCAAAGTAGCAATACAGAAATATGAAAGCTAGATCTAAAATTTTTAAAAGCAATTTTAAGAATTCTTGACATATCCTTCTCCATGCTTGTCCTTGAGACACTGGAACAGAATTCTAAGTGACCAACTTTGCGGTTTTGTACATAAGATACTGAGGTCACAAGAAACTTCACTGATCCTTGCTCCAAATTCCTATGTATTTAGTCTGACAATTTGTTTCAGAGAACTGCTAATCTGGTATATTAAATTTTTTTCTGACTCTGTTGAAATTATTCCATAGCTATACAATATTATATAAACTAATCTAAATTATTTATGACTTACTAATTCAAATAGTTTTATTGTAAGCACTCAGGTTTTAGAATATGTTTATAAAAACACATTAACCAAAATGCAATATAACCAAAAGACTGAATGACTGCCAGGAGTATGGAATGTCTTGGTAACTAACACAACGGCCTCCTCTTCCATGTTAGTTTCTATAAGCTCTCTTCCCACTTTAAATTTCTGTGCAATTAAGCAACTGCAAGTAAACAAGGTCAATTTATCTGATCTACAGGTACAGAGATGCAATCTGAACTGTTGTTTATCTCAAAACAAAGTAATGCAAACAAAATATGGATCTTTATACCACATGTGGTGGTGCAAAAATCTTGTTGCTATAAAGTGGTATTTTAAATTATACCATAAGGTTCAGGTGCAATTCAGATTCCACAAAGCACCAGGACTCAGTGCTGGGCAAACAGCCAGGGGGAGATCCCTTATTCTGTCTATTCTCCCCTTCTTAGATTGTCTGGCCTTCCCTCCCTTTCACCATCTCTTCTCTTTTAGCCAGTTCTCAATCCAACCACAAGCTCTTTTTCTGTTCTCAAACATACATGAGTCACCCCTTCCCTTTTGTGTTCTCTGCTGCCACAGTCAATGCACTGGCAAGTACCAGATGCTTCTTCATATGCTGAACTTTGCAAAACCACTCCACACTGGAGTCAACTTAATTTGCTGGCAGTACACCAAACACGAAGTGCCGGAGTAGGAATGCTAATGCAAGAAAATACTGAAAAAGGGTAAATAACTCCCCCAATGTCATCATGTAGGCAGACAGTAGGGAAGAACAATGTTTAAAAATTTCTAGTAAAAATAATGGAAGCAATAAAATAAATTAATTTTAAAATGGAGCTTAGTAATAATAAAATCCCAAGTTTGTAAGTGATAGCAAAGCATTCAATTCAGGGACTGGGACATTATTTTCAGTCTTTTGCCAAAAGCTTTCCAAGTGGAAAACATTCAATTGTTATGATTTATTAATATCTTATCAGCTAATTCCCAGGTGAAGTAAATTAGTTTTTTTCATAAAGATTTTTCACAAAAATTCCCTGTGCAACCATGAGCATTTATTTAGGGCTTGCTGGTTGGAAACCAGAAGTCTGAAGCTGTAGCTAATATTTTCTATTAGTGTTTTGATAGTTGCAAAACCATCAGGCAAGGCTCCCTTGTGATTTGACTAACAGATTTTTAAATTACTTAAAGCAGGGAAAATGCACCTTTTGTAAGCCTATGTTCCAATAAAAACACTCTGATGGAGATACCCTGTGTGCCCAGTTCTAGGGGGAAAGAAAAGTGTGGTTAAATATTGTGAAACAGATGGGTGCATATTCTACTATCAGAAGGAAAATCGATTGGGAAGTCTCAAAGAAAGTGCTCCAGAGCCCTTGGGAGCCTAGGACCAGGACTTTCTGAAAATCTTGTCCCCCTTAAAGGATTGCGGTGAATGTGCATAAAAATCACAAGTGACATACTGAAGTCAATATTTGAAAACAGTTATTTAAAATTAAGTTATTAAAATTTAAAAAATAAATTTGAACCACACTTTACCACGGGCAGGCCAGTTGTTTCTTGCAAGTTCAGAACACTCTCTATGTTCATAGGCTCTTACTGCATTTCCTAATTCAGTCAGACTCAAGTAGGGCCTTGTAATTGTCCTGCGTAACACCCTGTGTGCTGCAGAGTTTCACTTAAATGATGCTAAACTTTGTGAAGAAAATAATCTACCACTGTTAAGGATATATAACATAAGAAAGCCAAGTCTGATATTTGGAAGCTGCATTTCTTTGCTCCATAGTAACCACTTCACCTCACCGCCTATGCAGTCATGCTTTGCATTTCAGTTCACTCTTACAGACTTGCTCTGTTGTTTACTCTGTCTTTGCAAAGAAGTAGAGACAGAATTAGTACAAAGCTATCACAGGCTAGCACAAGACAGGCTATGATTCTGAGTGGACTTCTGAAAAGTATTTTTTAAATTCTATGGTTTAAGTCAACATAAGTATAATAAATAAGCAGATTAGGGTTAAGGCTTGTTGCTGCAAATGAGGAATTTGAAGAGTTTCTGCATTATAACAATGAGTTGCTGCTTAGAAAAAATTAACTACTCTAAAAACATTTACTCTAGTTTATAAGTAAAATGGGTAAGCCTTGCCAAATCATTCTGTAAAATCAGCTAAATACATTTACATAAGCAGCAGTAAATGTCCTCAGAATTGAAGACAGGAATGAGAAATGGGAGAATTCTTTCACTACCTGGAAGATCTATCAATACAGATAACTTCAAGATTCACATCTCAACCTAGTTCTCTCACTGCACTGGGCACCCATTATGAAAATGTCACTACATCCACCCTAAGGCTTTAAGGCTTGCTCAGTCAAGCATAACTGGGCTAACAAATTAGTTTTTAATATATGCTTTGTGAAAGAAAAATCTATACATTCAAATTTAACTGTAAATAAACTAGCCCTTATAATGTTCAGCACAAATATATTCAAATCAAAGCTTATATGGTCATGCTGTTCTTTTAAATATATACAAAAATGTTTGAAACATACATTAATTATGGCTGTCCTCTTGGGAGTAATCATTCAGCCTGGTCACAGTACTACTGAGGATGAAACTGCTGAAGAAGAGCTCCCAATAAGACAGGAAACGTTTATTTTCCTGAACAAACCTTTGAAAAATCTGTAACGTTTTACAAAGACCAATCAGGACAGAAGCAGAACTGTTTGCTCTTTATCTTGCTGATAAGCAATGGATGGTCCACATTCCCCTTGAAACTGGCAATGGCAAGTCTTCAGAAAACATTTGTACAGAATATGAAAACTAAATGCATTTGTATGTATATTATTGAATGACACTGGTGTTAAAATTTCCATTACTGCAGTCTCTGATGGTTAAAAAAAAAAAAATCTAAAGATGCATTCGCTACATTTGTACTTCTGCTACACCAGTTACAAAGAAAGACTTTAGACTAAGATCACATGACAAAGAAAAGACATTCTAATAAAGTTTGACAGTTTACTGAAAAGCTTCCCTTTCAGTACAACCTTTTTCCCATACAATATTTACCATTTTCCCCCCTAAAAACTAGCAACACTGTAATACACTTGAAATACACACAGATGTCATGCTCAGTCCTTCTGAGAACTGTCAATACTATTGCTATTACATGCTAAACATTTAATAATATATTTTACATTGTTTTACCCTACATTAGACATGTTTGCTCTTGACATTTCTTTGGAATGAATGGTTGGCTGAGGTAGGCTCCTAGGTGATTATCTTGAATTATTAACTCATCCCAGTGAGTCATTAATTCACAGAAAATGACCAGCTGTTCTGAAAACATCACTGAATTCATGGGTTTATGTCAGATACAGAAAATACACTCTTACTGATGAAGTTTGTTAAATATTAGCCGACATCATATAAGAAAATTATTTGGCATTAAAATATATTGTCAGCTATTTAATTCAAAGTAGAAGCTGTGTGTAACAGATCTAATTAAATGAATTCTGCAATGAACAACAGCACACATCACCAAAACAGTATACATTTTTTAAGTGTGTTTCCCAAATGATGAATTGCCTGTAATATGACAAGTGAGGATCATGGTGTGTAACCTAAGGAAAAAACCTGGCCAGCAGCTGAACCTACACTGACCCCAGACACAGGCCTGAACTCAGGTTCTCCTTACGATGTTTGTGAAGCACAAGCAAGGGTCAACAGTACAGTTAAAAAAACCCCAAACCAAACTAAGCAACCAAACAAAAAAACCCAATCCACAGGTCTTAATAAAATCCTTCTGCATTCAGATGACACTAAGGTACTCAAGTCTAGAAGATTTGTCCTTTCTGACAATATTTAACTTAGGAAGCACATAAATACTCTATTTCCTATGGCAGACTGTATCAGAAAAAGGAGAAAGCTCAAGTAGTTATACAGAACAATTACATTAATATAAAACCTCCACAAGCAAACAAGAAATTCCAGATCCACGTTAGATTTTCACAACTTCAAAATTATTTTAATTTTT
Organism: Grallaria varia; assembly: GCA_013396735.1. NCBI lineage: Eukaryota > Metazoa > Chordata > Aves > Passeriformes > Formicariidae > Grallaria > Grallaria varia. Next base: position 444,890 of record VWZG01007483.1, read on the forward strand.
TTCCCCCAAGCTAACAATGGAAATATTTAGACTAAATACATTTCTGCATCAATAACCTCACTAATGTTGCTGGTACTAGTTACTTTTTGACAGTGGTTTTCCTAATTATTTGGTTTATACTTTCAGCTGCCAGTTTATTAAGCAATAGTAAAATGTCAGGTAATTCAACATGCATGGTGAAAAATACAGAAAGACTAGTAGTGATCCACTGGGAATCTAGGTGACTCCTTATTGGATATATCATTTATAAATGCTACTTAAAACCTGTTGGTCATTCACCTGTTTAAAATTGTACAAAAATCAATGCTGTACGCTGACTCTACAGATGACTTCCAAAACTAAATGTATTACAGACTCCACTAATTCCTTTTTATCTTTCGTTTCAATTTCAAACTCAAGTTGGATTTCCCATAAAAAAATTTTTATTTATAAAACTATGGAAGCTACTTTAATTTCTTAATACAATTTTCTTCTTTATATGTTGACTCAAACATTAGATTTCATTTCACTGCAACTGAAACAAAGCAAGTTTCTAGCTAAAGGACAAAATATATGAGATAAAGTGAGCTACTTAATGGAGATAATTGCTGTGAAGGGTTCAGGATTTGGATATGAACTACCCAGTATCTGTATCCAGTGGGGGCAATGGGAAAAAGCCACAAAGGCTGGTAAACTGCATCATGCACATACACCTTAAGAGCTGCTAACCAAACCTGTAAAACCCATAGGAGAGCAATAAATGCAGATATCCATGTAGCTAACATGTTCCAGCAAATTCCCTCTTGCTTAAACAGTAGGCAACACTGCCTTGAAGGCTGTAGGAAAATTTGTATGGCAACAAGCAGACAGAGAAACAAAGAAATATTTGTTTCTATCATTGTGAGAACAAGATACACCTACTAAACCACAGTCTGCATAAGCTCTGGCACATACTGATCACCGTGGCATATCCTAAGAATGAGAAGAACTTCAATGTGACCTATATTCTATGTCTTCTTAGAGCCTGGGAAGCACCCTTGAATCTAATTTTAAAAGCTACTGTGTAAAACCAATTAGGGTAGGATCCACTAAGCGAATCACTTTTGAAGGCCTCTCCTGTAACAAGCTACAAAAGATGAAGTGGCTTTACAGATTTGCTGCCTAACAGAAGGAAGGGGAAAGTTTGAAAAATAAGAAGAAACCATGAAATATCATTTCTCAATGAAGGTGTGACTTGAAATTTTAGTTACATCATACTATTGTACTATATATATATTTTTATTTCCAGGTTGTGTTCTCACCACACATCCTGCTAGACCTACATTATTAAGACTCCACAAAGAGACCAGGTGCAAATTTAACTGCTTTACTATCTGATCTTGCTCAAAGAAAACACAATTATTTGAACACTGTTATAAATTAACATCAGCCCTATAATAAATGGAACTGTAATACAACAATGCAGTCATGGGAAGCTGTCAAGAAAAAGGTGATCAAGCCCTTTGTATTAAATTTGGTATATTTTGAGAAAAATCTGTGGCTTTGTTGAATTTACCACCATCACACACCAATCCCTGCTGCCCTTTGAATTAATCCAGTGGGACAAATTTAGTTTTTTCTGTAAAACCTAGTAAATACAATGTGCACAATTATTTTGTTAAATCTTAAATTGCTCTTTGAATTACTTCATAATTTCCTCAGCATACTTTACTGTCTACTGAAGTGACATTGCGTACCTCAAATGTTTTTCACACTACAGAAAAAAGGACAGATATAAGAAGTAACACCCCACTGTACCAAGTAGGAAAAAAAAAAAAAATATCACTGGTTTGTAGCAGGGCTGGGGAGAGGTTAAGAGCTTCATAAATACATTTCAAAATAAAAGAGCTGACATGCGGCAATATGGCTTCTATATTGTAATATCATGACTTGGTCTCTCTTGACCTGCAGGGCTCCTGGAGAAGCATGTTACAGGGATTAAATCCCTTTGAATGTTAATGTGTTCCTCTTTTGAACCACAAAGAATATTAATCCTCCTCTCCTCATCTACCAGCAGCTGCACTGTTTCTTCCTACTTGACAGAGCGGAACCAGATAGCATGGCATGATTGATCTGAATGTAAATATTGCTGTTTGGTTTTGAACTGCTGATTTTTTGCAGAAATTTAACAAACCAAGCATCAGCTCACCTGCAGTACAAATAAGTGTTCAGGCACCTAGAAACATCTTTCTAAACAATGACATCGAAAGAATTGTATAACTAATTTACTACCTCATTAAAAAAAATTAAAACACTTTACAATCCCCTTGAACATTTCGAGTGACTATTACAGGAAGTCAGACTGGAATGTTTCCAGAGAAGGGACAAGCATGTGTATACACAAATATACATAAAGCCAACAGCTACAGTTCAGTTCAGGCATGACTCCAGCAGACATCTAAAGTCATACATAAAAGCTTCACAAATTATCTTAACCCTAAGCGTAACTCTCATTCAGTTATTTCATAAGTTTGTGAAAGGACTCCACTTCCAACAAAAGCTAGATAATGTAATACAAGAATATGCAGGATGACCCTAAAACAAATCCACTAAATTTCCATTTTCAGAATAAATATTTTCACACATTTGAAAAGTGTTAAGTCAGATGAACTGCAAGAGTGCTTCTCAATTCAGATTTAAATGTACAACTGACTGATAAGATAATACAAAACCTGGTCTCTAGATATAATCCTTTAAGAGTCACAAACTTCAAAGCCAGGAAACAAATTTCATTATATGAACTATTCTGAATTTTCACATACATTTTGGCCACCTCTGTTCTTGGAATTGTTTAGAAATATCAACAATGAATAGGCTGATTATAAATAAATTAATAAGAAACTAGCACAATTTATGTTCAGAAAGCAGATTATGGTGATTAATGAAAGTCTCCAGTCCATGGAAAAAATCCTCAAAAGACCATCTTTCTGACACTGCTAAATTTTGAAGGCTTTGGCATAAATTATTATTTACACTTACTGCACACTATGCTGATGCACTTTTCAAAAATCACGGTACTATTGAGAACATCTAACAATGGTATGCTTCATTTTTTCACATAGTTCAAAAGGAGTCCAAACTGTTAGACAGTATACAGTGTAAAGTGATAATACAGAAAAGAGCAAGAATTTCCATATATACTACAAAGGTTAGGATCTGGCTGAGGAACTTAAAATTGCAGTGCATTTTCAGAATAAAGATGCTGAACAATAATCTACTATTCCTGTATTTATGACACAAACTATAACCAAGAGCAAAGATTTACTAATATTAATATATTTTAATATGAAAGCTATTTTAAGCAGCAATATTACTGCATTTAGGATTCTACTTATTTAAAAATGTATTTATGCGTATGTATTCCTTTCAATTCATGTTGGATACTTTACAGAAATAAAGCACTTGATTACCTTGCATTTTCCACTGAGGTACCACTAACACCCAGGAAAATAAGGGTAACAGTCTGCTACATGCACAGAGGCTCTCACCCCAGAGTTAAAACAAGGTAATTCAAGGTTGTTTGACTGTGCAGTGGTGGATTTATAATCTGAGATAGAAACCTGCATGAAGACAGTGCTGTGGTAATTTGCTACATAGTCATCCAAGTACATCCAAGTACACACAAACCACACAATTAAGGAAACAGAGACGTGGCAAGAAAAGTGTAGTCTGGGGAAAGAAAAGCATGCAAGACTGGAAAGATGAATTCTAGAAAAATTCAAGGTTCAAATATTCCTGTCTGAGTAGAAGATATACTTTCAGATGACATGAAAGTTTGAGTCAGAAAATTCAGCATCTAGTTCTACTACAATAAATAGTTCTAGTACTGAAAACAGATTTAGTTCTTTATGGCTTACAAATGTGAATTACATCCTAAGCTCTTGCTTTCTAGTAATTAAAATACACTAAACAGAGAAGAACGGTGAATTTGTGAAACAGTGTTTGTAAGACCAGATGCAAGGGCTTTGTCCAAAGACTCTGGAGCAAGTCAAAAATAAAGTATACTTTGTTCCAGTCCTGTGTGTCTAAAAATACTGAATCTGATCTCTATTAACACTAATTACACATTCTCTAGTTTGGTATATAGGACTTAGAAGTGAACATAGATGAAATGAATACCAGCCTTACTGCCTTTCACACAAGTCTGGCAATTCAGAAACAATAAAGAATTGTGTAAGCTCTGTGTAGAAGTTAAAAATCATGTTGTTTATTCAGCTATTCTTCATACAGCCCAATTTTGATGCACTCTCAAGGAAAGAGGGGGTGGAAAGGTGAGAAGAGGAAGAAAACTGCTTCACATAGCTGAACACTGACCACACATTCAAGTGGTTAAAGACCAGCTTGGAACAGCTCCAAAGCTTACAGCAACTCCCTTGCCATTTTTGCTTGGCCAGATGGAAGATGAACATGTTTCAGGATTTCAAGCAGTGCTTTGGCTTCAAATTTGATGTATTCTCAATTTTTAGCTTTAAAAAAGCCCCCAAACTTATTTGCTTATTTCAGATAGTATTTGATTAAAATGTTTTGAGAATAACATGATGTACCATACTGGGGAGGCTGCAGGAGGGAGGCAGATAAGGGAGGGAGTGGGGGAAAAAATGCTCTAAATAAAACAGGGAAACAGTATAATGAAAGAAATCTCAGAATCTGGTTGATGTAGTAGCACCATCCTGCCCCTCCATGGAAGGCTTTCCCCTTCACCACTCAACTTCTGCAGCGCTTTTATACAGCTGATTTTTTCCATCACCTTATAAGTATTGAATCAAAATATGGAAGTGTGCTGTCTTTTTCCAGATGAAACTCTAGCTGTTTCTTTGTACCAATGCTTCAGTTTATTATCTCTTAATCTAATAAATTTTTCGCTCATCTTATACTCATTATTCTGTTAGCTTTTAAACTTCAGTATTACTCAGGCACTTTGCAATGCTAAGGATATTACAGAGCCTTTCAATGGACACCATCAGAAATTCCATATGTGATCCAGGTACATCTTATTACCAAAATATGCTATTATTGCTTTCCAGCACTTCAGGCTAATGTCATCATATGAATTAATGTGACAGAAATGTAACAGATGCTTTCAATAAACTTAAGTGATACAATCCTATGCTCTCTTTGTTGAAGGTCTCTGAGTCACCCTTTGTAGTCTCTTCTGTCACAGATCTGCATCAGATATTTATAAAAATAAATACTAATAGTTTTAAATTAGTATGTACTGCAAGAAGGATTCTTTTAAAACTCGGAGAACTGCAGGACAATAAAGGGGCACTGGAGGACAAAGCCACTATGGTTAAAAAACTACTAAAGAAATTAATTTGCCTTACTCTTTAATTGTCATGGTCACCAACAAAAGCTGTAATATAATAAAATAGCATACACTGTTAATAGGAGACACTGCTTTATCCTCAAGGGAATTTCTTTTGCAGTTGTCCTCTGAGTTTAGTGTTACTGCCCTGGCATGTCTTATTCTTTTTACTAGCCCAGAACCAGGGCAGAGCTAAATAAGCTATGAATGGAAAGAATTAAAAAGTAGTCCTCTCAGTAAACTGAAATTATGCACTAATAAAAACAATACTGAAGTGTAAAATCTGGTTTTTTTCACCCTTTACAATATTGTTAGATTTTTACATCATACCACCTGTTTAGTGAAATAATGCTCCGTGAAATACCAGTTGTAAGCAGGAACACAGAGGCAATTTACAACTCATATAAGGTTTCCTTTCAAGCAGAGAAGAAAGGAACAGCAGAAGAGCTTAAGATTGTATTGAGAAGACTAAGATTTTTAAGCCTATACCCCTTCTATTCTATAAGGCCTACAGAAGATAAAAATATCCTTTCTTACCCCTATCTGTTCTAGATTTCCTCTGTGCTACTTATTTCTTTAGTTTTGATTCAGACAACTATTTTTCCTTAGGTGTAAAATTGGAAAATATTTACTAAAGGAGAAGATTTCAACTTACCTGATGAAGATCACTGCCCAAAACATATTCCTGGAAGTAACCTGGTGCAGCAGATGATGCTCTAATGGCCTGCCACAGCTTATACTGACAACCTCCAATATAATGGGACTTAATACCAGGAAAGTGGTTGTAGTTTCTAAACACAAATGCTTTCAGTGGTGTTCCTCTGTTTACAATGGTGCTTACTGCAGCTACCTAGTGAGGAGAAGGAAAAAAATTAGTTATATATGATGATAATAATAACAATAACATGAGAATGACAGTTTCTCACAATATGAAATTTAATTTATACATTAAATACATCTCCAGAATATTACTAGGTATATTACTTATTTGTGTTTTTATAATGTATACCTAAATTTTAAAAAGTGAAAGTAAAAAACAAACAAAAATGCCAACTCACTAAAGAAAATGCTATTTTAACCTGAAATTAATTGTTTCCACAAATATCTATGATATTTAAACAAAAACCTGGTTTCAACTACATGATTTTAAAATATTTTGTCTTTAAGAACAGAATTTTATTCTCAGAAGTCTGTAATCAGCAATACAACAATGCCATTAAATATGAATGTCAGAACTGTCAATCAATTTCTTTCTTCAAGAAAACAATTGCTTAATAACATAACTTGAGTTAAATAATTGCAGGAAGAATCTCTCACAAACAAAGAAAAAAAACCCAAAAGAATCAAATGTAAGTCTTTAAAGGTTTTTTATAAGGATGCTGAAGTGTCAGTAACAGAAGTGCATAAAAATGCTATGTTTCTACAGCTATCGGTGAGTGTTAGAACGTGCAAGACCTTCTAGTGGTTTTGCAGCCAGCCTGGTTGACACTTGTCAGAAAAACACTCTTTAGCAGCCAAGTGGGTGTTCAGTTCTGTTTGCTATTTACAGAGTAGGATGTTTTCATGAAACGTTACTCAACAACACAGCTGATGCTGTGATATCACTCTGAATTTTTGTTCTTCAGCTACTTAATTTAAGTAATTTTATTCACAGTAAATTCATCCTTATACAAAAGTAAACAATGTACGACTTCTACATGACAATGTAAAAGCAAAACACATGCCTGGTTCATGCTCCATCATTTGATGGAGGAAACGTTTCCTGTTTTTGTCAAAAGGAAGGTTAGTTCTAAGCACTACTAGAAGCAGAAAGAAAAATAACTTCATAAAATTTAATAGAAAACTTATTAAACAGATGCTTGATTTTATTTTTGGCAATACCCACGTATTATTCCACTTCAAAGTTGCCAAGTGCTCAGCACCTTCTGGAAAAATTCATCTTGCCATGAGTTTAACAGTAGCAGAGCACACAATTGTGTGTTTTATTTTGATTTTGTTGTGGCTTGTAAAGAGTGCCACCACTGAGAGCACTACAAAGCAATTACTGGGAACAGCTAGTTTCAACTCTATTTATATTCACATTTTATTACTGAAGAACATGGAAGGAAGCCAAAGATTCTGGTTCAAAGATAACTTTCAAGTCAACATAGGATAGCTTCTCTCTCAGAAAGCAACATACCACACCAGCCTTTTCATGTCCTTGTTTTAGACATGGACGAGGAACGCAGTCAGTCAGGCACATGTTTCTATGTTTAGAAAAATGTGAATATCTTCCATTTAACAGTAAAGCAATGAATATAGTGCTATGACACCAAAACACCTGTTAATTACAGATTGTTCTGAAATACATCCTATTATATTTCTCTTCTTTCTTCACACCCTATCCTTCACCAAAAATAAAATACCCATGCTTTCTCATCTTTCACACTCGTGCTGCTGCTGTATCTAACACCCTTCCAATGACTTGGTGCCTTTTCTATCATACAGGAAGAGAAGAGATCTCTGGGCCAAAGAATGTGTCTGGAGAAAATCAGGTATTCCAAATAAAGTGAGAAGAAACCCTGTCCTCTCACAACACAGTAACACATATCACAGCTGACACGACAGGATCTCCAGACACTAGAATTCTTAAATGACAAAAATAAGCATTGCACAACCACAAAATTTTGACTTAGTAGTTAAAGGCTTACAAGGCTTTTAACCTCTCTAACGTATATTCAAACTTGTAGTATTAAAAATACGAGAAATTCATGCAGAAGTTTAAGAATCTAATTAATGTTTATCTTTTAAAAGCCTGGGTTATTGCATATGGAAGCCTGAAGAACATATCAGCACTCATGTTGTTTATCTAGTACTCTTCCAGGGACAGAATTTATTCAGAACTCTTAGAAGTACTTGTGAAATACACAATTAATATTTACCTTATAAAACTATATTTACCTTTGGACATTTGGACTTTCTTGCAGTTTCAATCATAAGATTCGAGCCTATTTTTTCTCTGCAAAAAAAAGTGTACAAAACTGAAAATGCTTCACCAGTTTAGCATGAACAAGACACACATTTTTATCATTTATATTTCAGAGACCTTTGAATTTAAAAGAACCAATGCCTGAATTTCACTTTAACAATCAGAAATCTAGTTGACTTCAATGGACCAACATTTCAAACCTTCTAGGCTGTTGGAAATAAATCTGAAGACATACTCACTTCATCACATATTCAACCATAAATCATTAGGATTACTCAACTACTTTGTTAGATGAACCATTTTCATGCATTTAGGAATCAAAAAAATCAACATTCTTATTAAGCAGTAATGAAAATTACTCTTCTGTACTGTTACAAAAAACAAACTCTAAGGAAAGATGTCATTCCAAATGATTTAGAAGAAAGTTAAAATATCTACATGTAATTAATACCCCTTTTTGAGGTAAAGTTTATTCACATGCATACATTTTTATAAATCACATGAATTGTCAGCATTGCAATATATCATCACATCAGCATTAGGGTCAGCATTCCAAATGCTAACTAGAAGATTTCCCTCCTGCACACTAGAGACTGGAGCAAATTACCATACTAGCCAATAATCTCACCTCAGCATCTATTTCAACTTTGATTTGTTTACAGTAGAGGTATAAAACTCTTACAGAGTTAGTGCTCATTCATAATGATTGCAAAAACAGGTTGCCCTTTAAATCAGCATGGCTCACCCAACCACTGGTGGCCCACTTGCTTTATTCTGCAAAGACTGTTTTCAGTATTGCCATACTTTTAAAGTAGGCATATTTTATGTGTTGTTCTTACAAGATCATCTGTCTATAGCACACATCCCTGTGACCGTAGGCGATAGTGCTTCCACTGTTAAAAACAACACCTTCATGGACCTAGTCAGGCCAGACGATAAAAGAAGCTTTAAATGCTACAACAGCAGCAGTCTCCCATGCGGACAGTAGACTGTACTTGTAGCCAGGACAATTTACTGCTGCAGTAGCAGATATATGTGCTTGAAGGATGGCTGCACACATGTCCGTGAGAGAGAGGAAGGAAGGAAGGGAGACAGCTTCCAGTCCTATGACAGAAAACTCCTGCTGACACAATTCATATTCCAGTAGCATTGTTTTATTTTATTTTTTTCCAATAAATGTATTAATTCCAGTCTCAGAATCACGAGCCAGGAGGGAAAGACTACTACCTGCACTTACTAACTGATTACAGAAGGAGATGAAGGCACGCAGAATCATGAAAGGAGGAATAAAGGAGATGAGACTAACAGAAATAAAATATCAAAGACATCTACTGATTTGCATTACTTTCATCTACTTCTGAAATATTTGTATTAGGTATTTTTTCCCAAATACTGAATGCAAAGATTTAAAAAACGCATAAGTAACATCCACTGCTTAATTACAGGAACCACCAAACTGAATAACTATCTCCTCACATCTTGTTTTTATGGAAGTCAGGAACTGTTACTTCAGAATAGGCACAAGAAATCCCTTAAACTACTATGCAACTTTAGACACCAAGATCTAAAAAAAAAGTTTCATATCACCTCCACATTTATTTTAGTTCTGTTGCTAGCATTAATACTGGAACTGCATATTAAATAAATGTTTTAGTCAAGCCTCACTTTTCAATTATTTTAACTACATCACTGCAGAATTAATTCCACAGTTTCTTCACATACTGCATTAAAAAAGAAAGTCTTATAATTTTAATTTTATTGAATACTCCCTTGATCTCAAAGAAAAGAGGAGGCCAGTAATTCTCAAGATATCTCAAATTACCATTTTAACTTGTTTCCTTTTTTAATGATAAAGACTCACGATGCCTTTATGTCTGTTGTCTTTAGGTCACTGGCTACTTTTACTAATCTTGCAACAAAAACATTCCTAAAATGGGGAAATGGGATTGCAAATAGTATTTTAAATGAAGCTGTATTATGAATTAATATAACAGCATTATAATCCCAATTGTCACACACCATCTTCTTGTTTGACCACAAGAATACACGTTTCATTAAACTGTCCATGACAACACCCAAATCACTTCTAATATTAAAGCTACTTTAAATCCTGTAAGCATTTTGCATTTTTCCACTCACAGGTTGTTACTTTACACATAATTTCATTTGCCATCCTATTTTTCCATTTATCTACTTTGTGTCTGTCTGTGCCTATGTCCTCTAGACATGACCTACTTAAAGAAGTCTCTCACAAATGTTGCTCTTTCCTTGCTTCAAGTCACTAATATTGCAACACTTGATTCAATAATGCTATGAAGAAACATTCTAATGGGCTACAGCAATGATGCAATCAAACACTCTGGAGAAAAACGCATTCAATGCGAAAAGCAAAATTGTAACTTTTACCCTCCTCTAACAGCAACAACAATAATACCAGAAAACTATGACAGTCTTACCAAACCTACAGGAGAGACATTTATAGCATGTGCTGGTACAGAATGTGTTGCCCATCTAGTTGCTAGAAAACAGTGTTCTATTTGCAAAACAAATACTGGTTATTTACTTGCATTCCCACACATATGCATTATCCATTTTCGTACCAAAGGAGAACATGTAACTTTTATCCTATGCTCCACAGTAACTGATTGCTTCTCAAGACTACAAATTCCTAGTATGGGATTTTAGCTAGCCTGCGAAAACCCCTAGCTGCTCACCAAATTTCTCCAGCTGTTTCTTAAGACAGCATGCAAGAAGAAAATTGTGTATGTAAACAACAGTCAAAGAAAACAGAAAAGTTGGAACTATAAGCCAGGTTCTTAAAAAACACAATTGAATATAGCATTACATAAGACTGATATGCGCTAAGTATAATTTTCTCCACAATGTAACTGGTTAAAACCAGTCCTCAAATGCAATTCAACAATTACATAAGAAGAGTTAAAACATATATATATATATAAGACATAAAACCAATTCCCTACAGCACTCCAAATAAAAAGTCAGTTAACCACAACTAGTTGTCATTTTCTGAAACAGAATTTATAACATATCTCATGAGGACACGCAACATTAGCCTAATGTAACATTAGCTTAATTATTTTCAGCAAGAATATTTTCTGTCAGAAAGTATAACCATTTATATCATGGTAGGGCTAAACACACATTGTGTGCCTAGATATTGTCAATGGATACTTTCTGCCTTGAGGAAGGCTAACAAGCTACCATTTAAACAACAAAAACCCACCTAGCACAAGTAACACTTAAATTTAGAACAAAACAAAGCAGTTTCCTCATGCTATGACTGAAAGTTAGACCAGACCTTCATATAGCTGTAAAGAAATGCTATATAACCTTTCTATTGTCTTCTTACTTCCAGGCTCCCACACCACAAGGAAGCCTTGATGAATGCCCTCAACAAAATGTTGTGTAGGCATAGAATCTCCCTTCAAGGTCAACAAGAACCCATTTGTTGATCAGCACATTTGATTTAATTTAGTCTGTGGATAATGTATTAATTGCCTGGCTTCTGCCTATTGCACAGGAGTTCTTTACCTCACGTGCTACATGTAGCTGCAAAAAAATAGTATTTTAATTAAAAGCATGTAAATACTTTCACATATGGTTATTGTGATTTTCATAAGTCTTCTTTTCACTGAGCATGAGAGGAAAAGAGGGACGCAGAGAAAAATCTCATTTCTAAAAAAAGACCTCCAGATACGTGAGAAGAAAAGCCCATTATATTAATAAGATAAACATATTTATTTCTAAAAATATGCAAGAGAACAGAGGAGTGGTGCTTGGAAGCCTTTCTCTCTACTTCAAAGAGGTGAGATGCTTAAAACTCAGACAGCACAAGTATTCCCACTATAAAGTCTAGAAAAAAAACTCTTTCAATCCCATAAAACACACTAATCATGTTCCCAAAGGAATTTATTATTTACCAGAAGCAACCTTCTACCATTTCTCATTTTCTCTCAGAAATGGTTATTTCAGTTCTTTCAGTGGCAGTGCCAGCTTATGTTGGTTGGGAAACTGTGGTATTAGTTTGCTAATAATTATGAACAATTGAGCCATCAATACAAATACAGAAGAATAAAACTAAGGAAAAAAACCTGTAATATAATAATTCCTTACAGTGACTTTTCCTGAGTGGCCAGTAATGGACGTGCATACATTTCTATGAATACCATTTAATGGACAATTATGTCACTGAGAATATTTTTTCACTGCAATCCTTACAGCTCATTTCCCTTTTCAAAGAAATGGACAATGGGCAAAGCCCCAACATTAAAAATCCCCACTAGAGCACATAATTTCATTTCTCCACAATCTCCTATAAGAAAAAAGGCACAGCAGGTGGCTAGTAAAATTTGTAGCAAATCCGTGATGAGTCAGATCAAGCAGAGCTGGCAAGCATACAGAAATATAATCAGAAATCAGTGCATTAAAGCTTACTTTATTCCTCAGAAACAGAAATCATTACATTAAAGGCTTTCAGTGTTTCGGTAAATATGAAAACAGCTCTTGCAAAAAAATTAGAGTATATGCTACTCCTTTCTAGTTCTTTTCAGAGCTTCCATTACCAGCGAAGCAATAACAAAACCAAATGCTCTCAAACACTACACTAAATATTTTTCACCTGATCATTTTTTACTTACTTGAGCATTTTTTCCCATATATCACTGTCATAAAAGGCGTGGCTCCAACCCATTTTGACTGTTCCAACAATGACGTTCTGCTTAAAAACATCTGATCCTAACTTGTGGTACAGTTCTTCACAATCATCCAGAGGGATATGGAACAATCCCAACATAAAAGCTAATATAGCTCCTGAAAAACAAATATTTTGCAATATAAAATGTAGCTTGGAGTAAGATTACAAAGATGGGTTACCAGTTAATGTAGGTCACAGGTTAGCAGAGCATCTGTCTTGAAACAGGAAGACCAACTGACATTTATATCGCTAAATTCCTGTTCAGACATCATAAATCATGTTTTAAAAGAACATACACAAGATGTAAACAGTCTTTGAAAACCAGTACTATGCGAAGTTGAAAAGTGACCTTATTTCATTTTGCAGATTTCATGCCTGCAAGCAAGAATATGGCAGAAAGCAAATTAAATCCACTGCTTTACTTAGAAAGAGCAATAAGTAAGAGATAGCTACATTGTCATATTAGAAACATACTTGCAGCATTACTTGCTATCTTGCAAACTCTTAAGTCAGTAGAAAAAAAATCTAAAAAAAAAAAAAAATCTTTAAAAATAAGGGAGTTTTGAGTAGTTTGGATTACATTCGGTTGCAGTCATCTATAATTAGTCTCACACATGCTGCCATCTAGTGTGTGCCTAACAAAAATATTGATCTACCCTTGTAGGAACAAAACAACAGCATTCAAAAAGTATGGCTGCTGAATACCACTAAGAAGACTGGAAAAATACAGTTAAGGCATTACTACAATTCTTAGATATATTAAGCTGAAAGGGACGCACATAACCTTTAAATCTAATTGTGCAGTACTGTGAGAGCATGTTATTAAGCGTTAGGAATAATTAGGACACATGATTTTTTCAATTTGCAAATAAACACAGTATGTTTGAATAAAATTAATTTGAAAGGGTGTAAATTCTTGAAATAGAATAAGAATGCAACACACGCAGAACAAACTACATGCAAAAAGTTACAGATGGCTTTAAAGGAAACATGACTTCCAAGCCTCTTCCGCTCTCACAAACCCCACCACTCCAATGGCAGAGTGTGAGTGGATCCATGGTCTCAGCTTCTTAAAAAGTAGCACACACGCTAAAGGCAACCTGGGCCTATTTGACACAAAGTTGCATCAAGAGAAACTTTCTCAATTACCAAATAACCAAGCGCCTGTATTTAACACAGACTCAACACCGAGCAGCAGAAAAACACCATTTTCCCAAGTCATGTAAATCCTCTGCTGCCTTTTTTACTAAATTCTCCAGCACCAGCTCTACAATATCACACATTTGCTATTTTGGTGAGCAGTTTCCAAGTATGCAGGGCCCATTACAGCTTCATTGCAGTGATCTTTCTGTGACTGCCTTCATATAAACCTTCTGACCTCCAGAGAAGAACAGGAAAGCTAACTGCAGACTCTGTGCCGTTGAATTCACAGCAAACTGATTATTTCTAAACCTCAAAGGCAAAACAGCTAAATAATATTAAGAAATACAAAAAGTGCAACAGAAAAGTGCAACGCGCAAGAGGCATCTTTCCTATCATTTAACACATCACTTTTGTAAAGCACAACTCATCCAGCTTTACTGGCATATGTACTGTCAACACAAACAGAACTGCTGCTATGTGCTGACAGACACGCACCTCTCCCAGAAGTGTCTGGCCATCCATTATTGTGAGCTGGACTACTGCAGACAAAAGCTTGACAGTGTAAACAAAATTTTAAAGAATATGTTAAGTATTTACTAGCAGTTACAAACCCCAAAATTTGGGGAAGAATTAAAAATAAAGTTAGTTCTAGTGACAGTAGTTTGGATACAATTAAGAACACCAGGCCACTCTATTCAAGATAAAATGTCATTGTTATGACTGAAGAAACTGGAGAAGTATTTTGCAGTGAAATTATCTTCCATGGAAACAGCCACTTACTTCTAAATTAACTAACAAAGGATTTCTGTTGAAGATTATTTAAACTATAAAACAGGGAACTATATTGTGCCTACAAATAAATTCTGTCTAGTAGACCTAAACATTCTCCTCTATTATTGAGTCTATTATGCAAATCTCTGGGAACACAAACATTTTATCTACTCATGGTGACCTGTGTTTAATAGAATTTCTGAATTAAACTGTGTAGAATATAAGTATAGTGCAAAAAACCTGAATAATGTGATTTTCTAAAGGAAACAGCTATTGAACTCCAGCATATCTCTCATGCTGAAAATCAGCAGCATGCTTCTAATGGGCTAGCATAATTTCTGAAGATGACTGTCTTTCAAGAGAGACTTATGCTTTAGAGTTTCCTACTTTCTAGGGAGGAGTAACTTATCAATGAGTCACAAGAGTAATTAAGTCTGGGAGGGACCTGTAGAGGTCATCTAGTTTAACCTCCTGTTCAAACAGGTTCTATTAGACTAGGTTACTCAGGACTTGTTCAGCCAAGTTTTGAATATCTCCGTGGATGGAGATTCCACAGCCCGTGCAGGCAATTCCTTCCCGTGTCTGACCATCCCTGCAAGAAAAACATGATTCCATAATCTAATTACAGCTTCCAATACTCAAACTTATCTGTTGGCTTTTCTCTTATCACCATGCACCTTCAAGATGACTCTAGTTTCCTCTACTCTATGATTTCCCATTAACTGAAACTGCAAAAAGGCCTCCCTTTAGCCTTCTCTTCTCAAGGGTGGATAAATCCAGGTTTTGTACTCTGTTCCTTATACGTCATGAGATCCAGTCCCCTGATCATCTACTTGACCCTCTTGCAGACTCACCCAGTACGTACAAGAACACACCCAACAGATTCAGGGTTTACAGAGAAGCCCAAAACTAGACATTCATAGAAACTCATTTGTTAGGTATGCACTTGTCCATGAAAGCCAATGTGGTCAGCTTTCTTTGCTCACACTGATGATTCCTGTCCAGCTTGTTCCAAACAAGACCAGGTCTTTTTCTTTAACACTAGTTGGTAGCCAGGCAGCCCACTTCAGAAGGGGGACTCTGTATTTGGCTTTACTGAACCTGTCAAGCCATTTCTCCCGCCTGTACATGCCAATCTGAACAGAGGGCACCACCATACTGACCACTTCCTCTAAATCAAAACATCCAAGATCTTGCTACAGGCACACTCTGTCCTGCTGTTCAGGTCATTAATAAAGACAGGAAACATTACTGACCCAGTATGAATCCCTGAGGGACATTACCTTAGTTGTCTGTAACGCTCCATAAATACCTAAGATAACTGCATCTGTGTGCAAAGTGAAGATTTCACAGTAATTGAAAAAATGTACAAATCAGTTTGAAGTCACAGGTATCATAAATCAGAAGAAAAAAGATTTTAGAAATCACACCTGTGCTTTCCCAGCTTACCCTCTAAGTCAGAAACTGTAAAACCTACATTTACTCTCAGATGTTCTTTTATTATATTGATAGTAAGATTCCAAATTGTGGCTTAATTAATTACCTGTGCTTACACCACAGATGTAGTCAAAAAGTTGATGAACCGGCTTTCCAGTTAGTTCCTCTAGCTTCCGTAGAGTCTGAAGTGCAACTAAACCTCTGAAACACAAAAACCCCCTTCACATAAACCAGCAATTTTATCTTACATAGCTCTAAGATCACCTTTTCTTAATTGTAAGTAATTAAAATTGAATAACTACAACAATAAGAATACTGAATAATTCAGGGAATAGAAGAGTAACAGAACACAATTAAAATAGAATGATGAATCTAAATATAAATGACATATTCAGACATACCAAAAACAGCTACAGCCATATTGGTTTGTAGTTAAGGGTCAGGGCTGATCAGCTTCTGTGGATATAGGCTCAGGAGAGATTTTGACTGCATCCACAGCACAGAGCACTTTAAGTTTGGTCTTAACAAGGCAACATAATGCCCCTCGGGGCACACTAATTTTCTGTGTGGGGTTTGTATGGCCCCAACTCAATGTGTCTGAAATAATGGGAGAGACACATTACAGATCACAGACTTGTGCTTCTATAGCATGAAACAGTATATGGCATGCAGTCACATTAACTCAGTTGTGATAGAGCAAGGTAATTGTGTACGGGAACACAAGCACCAAACAGAGCACCAGTCAAGTACAAATGCATGCAGAAACAATACCCATGTAACAGAAATGTAAATCATAAATTTGGCATACCTTTACCAAAGAGAAACTGAAATTTTATTTCTAGATACAGTAGGAAAAAGGCTATAAGTATATAAAATCCCAGAAGTTTTACCTTGTTCCTCCTCCATCAATGGTGAGGATTCGAATTCCCCAGCCTATCACAGGGTCTGTATACCCAATTAGAGCTAAAGTTTCTCTAACAGCAGCCTGAAGACTTTCATCATTAGCCTGTCTCAGCCGCAGTAGACATGGGATTACTTTTTCCTATTGAGAAATACAAAGATATTTCACTCCAACCATATGTTTATACAAAAAGAATACATGCTTAAATTTACTAGTCTGCCATTTAAGTATAGAAGTAATATTAGTTAAATATGGAGGTAAACGTCTACAAATCTTTATTTACCCATCTCTCTCTCTCTAACAAGAGAAAGAAAGGACATCAATATTATGTTGTACATATCTCATTCCTAAAAATAACTACCTATCAGAATTCAACAATCAAGGTGAAACATAAATCTTTTGAATAGCTAAAAAAGCTACATTCACCAGGAGTTAAGTTTTATTGGCTTAATGTCACATTAGCCAAATGTGGATTCAAGTATGTAGCACACCAAGTATAGGTAAAAGCCCAGACTTTAGCTTATTAAGCATCACTTTGCTTCAAAACAAGAAATGCATTGTAAGTACACTAATAACAAAAATTAAAAGTCTTCCTTACATGGAGTACTTTTTAAATGTACATTACCACAAAGATATAGAGCATTACAATCAAAATGGGAGTAGTGCATATACTCCATAATAAAGTAATTCATAAATGTTTCTGTGGATGCCTGACCTGTACCCTGCCCAGATGATTCATCTGGCCTGCATTCCATTTCCATAGGTCGCTCTTCCAGAAACACTACAATCTATGTCACACATTTGTCACGTCTTGTGGAAAAAGGCACAAAATTGACAAATGCTGTGATTTAGCTAGTGCTTCCAGAAGAGTCTACCACCCACCTCTTACTGCAGGGAAGAGAATGAGTAGGACTAGATTATGCAAACTTATTTGATGGTTATATTTCACTCTTGCCTTCTCTCTTCGAAGGAAGCATGTAAACAAGCATAGAAAGTACAGTGCATATGCAGATTAACTGTACAGGACGTTCCCATGTGGTCAACTACCACAGAGGACACAGCACATGACCTTTATCTACCACTAGAAAAAGCTATACTACCTATCCACATGACCATGCTGTATGCTTCTAAATAAAACATCGCAATCTTAGGAGCCTGTAGCTAAACTGCTGATAGCTCCCATGTGAATCTCCTTGAACCAGCTAAAAAGTTGTAAAGAGACCCTCAAATTGTAATCTTTACAAATATGACTAGTTGCAAAAGCAAAGAACAAGGTTTTTTATTACTTATATCAATCATCTGTCAGATATTTAATTTTTATCTAAGCATAAAGACTATTTGCACCTTAATGGCAACTCCTCTGCTCTCTGGAAATTCTAGAAGATGATAGGTCAGTTCTTCAACCCTGCTGATACAGACTCTTCGATTAGTGGATCTTCGTAGGGCTTGAACTAGAGCTCGAGTCCTGTTATCAATATTCACTCTTGCAATAATCTAAAAGAGATAAACAGATAACATAAAACTACCCTAAGAAAAGTGCCAAATTTGTCCAGACCAATTCCAATGTGTTATTTTAAGATTTCTCAGAAGGAACAAACAGTATGTTGTACTAGAGAACTGCTACAGGTTCCAAGTAACCATCGCTTAAACTGGAAACAGACAACCTTTTGATTCTTTCCTAGAAAGCTAAATAAATGCAACTCACAGAAAGAATACACCACACGAACGTCAGCATATACTCAGTTGTATTTTCAGGGCAACTCTGAAGTCATGGTATTTGAACCATAAACGAACCATGAAATGTGAAATTACTGTAACTACAAGAAAAAGCACAACTAGTTCTGTCTGCATTTATGGACTCTCTCTACATATATATGAATTAAATATATGTATATACTACACACACAAGTGTGTGTACACACACACACACACACACACACACACACACACACACACACACACACACACACACACACACGTATGCTTTGTGTATAAACTTACACTGTGTAGTTCTATAAAAACTATATACATATTTAATGCCTGTATACAGATAGACATTACCTATTTAAGTACACGTATGCATTTGGAAGTTTACATATAGTATGAACATACATAAAAATTTATATAGTTTTACATATATATTTATTTATCAAAGTACATAGATTGAATCATAGAACAGTTCGGGTTGGAAGAGGCCTAAAGACCATCTAGTTCCAATCCCCCTGCCATGGGCAGGGATACCATATATGTACATATATGTAAGTACACGTATGAATAAAAGTATGTGTACATATATATGTAAGTACCTACACAGCTATATACTTATTCATGTAAGTATGTCTGCATATGTATACTTACATACAGGTATATACACTAGTGCAGTGTATCTATACACTTGTATAAAATATACATAGAAATAATACATAAAAATTAACACTAAACAAAGACTTGCCTTTTCTCTCTGAAGAGACAGATGCTTCTCCCTCTCTTCTGCAGCCATGGCCTCTTTTGCTTTGTCCTCATCACTCTTCTCAGACACTTCTAGTTCTGGCTGTTTGCTCTTTTCTGGTGAAAGAACCTTTGATTCGGATCTTAATTTGGGAACCAGCCCACCAATATAGCTGTCTACAAAAGCTTGTACGCTGTTACTGGGATACGAAAGAAAGTTTGCAATACTTTTTTTAGTGGAAACTGGAAGAGCAGTATTTGTCTTTTCAGCACCCAGAGTCTCTGCTTTAGGAGCTAAAATTGCTGCTGAATCCACTTTTTCTTCACTTATTACAGTGTTTTCTGATGAATTAAGCTTATTCCTCTCTTCACTTTTAGAGTCCTGTAATAAAGCATTCTTTTTTTTCTCTTTTTCCATAACAGAATTATTAAAGTAAGAGTTGATATGATCAGCTACGAAGTTGTAAGTCTCTCCAAAATTTGTAGAAAAGTAGCTTATATGAAAAAGGTGGTTTTCACTAGATGCTGAAACTTCTGAAGTACCTTGGCAAGGGCCACTTGAACTTACTAACATAGATTCCAAGTTTTCACTTGCACAAGCAGATTTCTTTGCAGCTGGGCCTCTGTTGCAATCCTCCTGAGCTCTGGCATCTGTGACTTGTTTATCATTTTCTAGATTAGCACTGATGTTATTTGCATCTGCACTACTTCTATTTGCTTTTTCCGAAGTACCTGAATGTGACTTTAATCGAGCTATTCGTGACACTAGTTCATTGTGAGTGCCAGACACAGCCTTTGAAACAGATTCTATAGTATTCTTAATTCGTGACATGCGAACGCTCACCTTGGTAAGTCCTTTGGAAGAAGTTAAAAGTTTAGAAACTCCGTAGTATAAAAACTCATGGCTGTAAATGTATTTGCTATACCAAAACGTTCTGCTTCTGGCCCATTTACACCGAGGCTCACTTGTATGAAAAACTCTCAGGTGTGTGGCAAGATTTATCCTCCAGCAGGCTTTAGGTCTATATAAACACAGGTATTTGTTTCTTTGCGTCCACCAAAGATTTTTTGGGTTAATCACAGAAAACAAATATGCGTCCAAAGGTAACTGAACTGTCATTACTTATAAATAACAACACCTTTTCTATGTTGCTTTCTAATTCATTCCAGAAAATATATTTTAAGAAATAAATCCTGTATCATGGTGCAGTCTGAAAAAGAAAAAAGAAAAAAAAGAACAAAACAACAATGGAAATCCATAAACAGTAACAAGTTAAATTAAAAATCACAGAGTTGTTTAAAGCAGATGCAGCTTTACTTACTCTTTTGGTAAAGGCAGATAAATATTCAAATCAAATAAGCTCATGGCAATATCTAGTGCTAAGGTCATTTGGTAGTGTCACCCCAACATTTCAACATGCTACTCCTGATAGGCCAGTTTAAGCACATATTGAGCAATACGTAACATTTCTGAAAAGCATTTAGTGACATACAGAAAACTGATTGCTGATTTTTCCTATAAAGAGAAATTCGTCTTTCTTCAGCAAATTATCTTGTGCAGAAATCACATTTCAAATGTCTTATTACCACTCCTTGGCAGAATCCCTTACAGGGAAGGAGAGATGCCAATTCTTTAAGCAAAGCTCTGTCAAACATGCCTTTCCTAAGAGCCAAGGGCAGTATATAATCCTTACACTGCAAAGAAAGATGCGACAGGTGGAGCAGCGCCTTACACAGCGTACGAGAGCTGCGGTGACATCACAGGCACAACCCATTACTGCACAATCCAAACAGCAAGCCCAGGCTTCTCCAGCCCCTGTGAGAAGCTCGGAGGAGCGCTGCCAGGCAGGCACGCAGGCAGACCAGCTCCTGCGCAGGCCGACACCGCCGTGACAGCAGAGGTGATACCGCCGCAGACAGCGGCATCGTTACTTACAGTCTCCTCTGCCTGCGCCGTGCCTGTCCCGCTGGGTCCCCGCCGCGCCCCGAGCTACGGCCGCCGCCGGCGGGCCGGGCTATATAGGCACAGGGGCGCCGCCTGCCCCGGGGGGAGCGGGCGCTGTTCCTGCCTTGCGCCATTTCGCAGAAACGCCGCCGAGCACGGCCGCGTAAACAAGCAGCGCGGCCCGGGCCGGCCCCGCTGCCCCCGGCCCGCCC
>VWZG01007483.1:466847-503748 GCA_013396735.1 Grallaria varia
CCCTGGCCGCCGCCGTCGAGCCCTGTGAGGGGCCGCGCCCTGGCGAGCGGTGCCGCGGCGGGGGAGCGGGCGAGAGCACCGGACCCAGAACGGCAACACCGGTCGCGCAAGGCCGCAGCACTGCGCCTGCGCCGCCCCACCCGCCGGAAACAGCTGGGCCGCGCAAGGTCACGGCCTGGGCGGGGCCGCTGCCTGTGCGCGCGGGAGGGGCGGGAGGGGCGGAAGCGCCACGTGCGTCGCGGCACGCGAGGGGGACGGGTCCGGGGGCGGCCCCTCAGGGCAGGGACCCTCCCCTCAGACATCATGCGGCACCGTCACGCCCCCTCCCCTCAGGCGCGCGGTGTTTCGGAGCTCAGGGACGGTATGTAAAAGGTTGGAACCGACCTCAAAGATCACCCGATCCCTCTCACTGCACCACGGGGCTCAAAGCCTCGTCCAGCCTGGCCTTGAGCATTGCCAGGGTCGGGGCATCCGCAGCCTCCCGGGCAACCTGTTACGGTGCCTCACCACCCTCACAGTAAAGAATTTCTTCCTAATATCATACCTAAATTTCCTCTCTTTCATTTTGTACCCATTCCTCCTTGCCCTGTCACCCAGTTCCTGACGAAATTCCCTCTCCGGTTTCCCTGTAGCCCCCTTCAGATACTGAAATATTGCTCTGGGGTCTCCACAGTACCTTCTGTTCTCTGGGCTGAACAGCCCCAGCTCTGGCAGTCTGTCCTTCATAGCAGGGAGGTGCTCCAGTCCTCTTAGCAGCCCTCTGGCCCTCTGAGCTTGATCTGACAGACCCATGCCCTTTTTATACTGAGGGCCCCAGAGGAGGATGCAGTGCCCCAGGTGGGGTCTCACCAGAGTGAGCAGAGGGGCAGAAACACCTCCCTCGACCTGCCGGCCTCACTGCTTTGGATGCAGCCCAGGATCTGTTTGTCTTTCTGGTTGGGCACGGCAGTGCTGGTTGTTCCTGCGCTGCCCATGGCATTGGGCTCTTTGTGCCATTCCCACCAGGGGCACTGGAGATGAGGGGCTGGGAGAAGGACAAGAGCCCCCAGCAGGTCTTTGCAGCCCCTTGGTGCAGGTGCTGCAGGAATATCTCCTGGCATCTCCCACTCAGCTCTTGCAGAATGATGACAGACAGCCAGGCTTCAGAGCAGCAGCAGTGAGCTTCCCACCTGTGCGGCCTGTCTGAAACACAATTTTAGTGAAGTTGCTAAAATTTCCGATGACGATGGCAAGGAAGGGTGATTGTGCTGTGGGCACGGGTGGAGTGATTGGGGCCTTGCCCTGAGCATTGGGAATGTCACGTCACATTTGTAGTCTCAGATCCCAGTTGTCTGCTTCTGTTCTCTCTCACAAATAGAAAAGTAAAATTAATTTTTTAGCTTGTATTTCATTCCGCAGAGGAAAATTTATATTTCTTCTATGTGTAAATATTATCATGTATTTTTTATAAATTGAACAGGTTAAACTCTCCACATCTCCCAGCGCAGGACATCTCTGGCTGGATGCTGCACTATCACTTTGCCCCTCAGCTGGACAGGGGAAGATCACTCACCATTAACCATCATGTATAAGACAAGGTTGACATGCAGAAATGAGTTTAATTTAATACCAATCAAATCAGAGTAGGGCAATGAGAAATAAAAACAAGTCTTTAAACACCTGTTCCCCAGACCTCCTTCTTCCCAGGCTCAACTTTACTCCAAGTGGCACAGGGGGATGGGGAATGGAGGCTGCATTCTGTTCATCATGTGTTGTCTCTGCTGCTCCTTTCTCCTCAGGGGAAGGACTCCACACTCTTTCTTCTCCTTCTCCAGCATGGGGTCCCTCCCACAGGAACCAGTCCTCCATGAGCTTCTGCAGCATGATTCCTTCCAATGGGCTGCAGTTCTCCATGAACTGCTCCAGCATGGGTCCCTTACTTGGGATACATGGTGTTCCTTCCTTCAGGAACAGACTGCTCCGGCATGGATCCCCCACAGGGCCACATGTTTTGCCACCAAACCTGCTCCAGTGTGGGCTCCTCTCTCCATGTGGCCACAGGTCCTACCAGGAGCCAGCTCCAGCATGAGTTTCCTACACGGTCACAGCCTCCTTCAGGGATCCACCTGCTCTGGTGCAGGGTCCTCCGCAGACTGCAGGGGAATCTCTGCTCTGGTGCCTGGAGCACCTCCTCCCTCTCCTTCACTGATCCAGATGTCTTCAGAGTTGTTTCTCTCACATATTCTCACTTCTCTTTCCCAGTTGCTGTTTCGCAAAAGTTTTTATCCTTTCTTAACTATTTTGTCACAGTGATGCTGCCACCATGGCTAATGGGCTCAGCTTTGGCCAGTGATGGGTTCATCTTGGAGACTGTTGGGATTGATGCCTTCCAACAGGGGGGCAGCATCTGGTATTTTTTTTAGAGACCTACACCTACCAAAACCTCATCACATTAACCCAATGCAATGAAATCTTTACACTCAAGGCATGCCACTTCCTCCGTGAATTACTCAGTGGCTACAAATGGCTCATGAGCCATGTATTATCTAGGATCCCTTTGCATACAACAGTGGCAGTTCACGCCCAGGTGCTCATCTGTTCCCTCCTAAATGCTTTCAGGATTGCTGCTCTCTGGCCTGTTCTGCAGCTATGGTCTGCCTGCCTTGTTTGTAGATTGCTTCACATCCAGGTGTATTACGTAATGGTGGTTTTCTCCTGGGAGCTGTTTTTAATACTTGTGTGCTACTCTTTAATTTACCATGGGATTTCATTACATATGGTTAAGCTCATTTTAAAACCAAGTTGCAGCTAAGCAGAGAGGTTTCGCTGCCCCTTGTAATATGAGTTATTTCAGGTAAAGGCCGGTTACTGTTATGAGAGCAACACGGTACTGATACATTTTAGACTGCGGTAGCAGTGTTAGCTTAAGCAGCTTCCCCAGGTGTGTTTGCCCTTCTGTAAGCCCCAGAACTGGTGTGTTTGCCAGCGTGGTGAACCAAATTGTATCTCATCAGATGACTTAAGAGGTCATCTGAAACCAGAGCCTGGGCTGGCTTAAAACAGGGTAACTCACATTCTTACGACAAGAAAGGGTTAGGCAAAACAAGACCTACAGCTTCAGTAAGAAGAAAGTCTGGACACGCTTCATGCTACCAGAGCACATCCTGCCTCTCTTTGACTTGCAAAGAAGGTATTAAAGGTAGGAGGCAACTGGTCCCTTTTAGTTGCACATGGTCCCTTCCTAAACAGTCACACTTTCTCCCATATTCTCATTGTAAAATTCTCTCCTGTGCCTGCTCAGGTATCATCTCACCATACATTCTGGGATATGTACAGTGGTATATTGATTCATACCTTTGCTAAGGAAAAGATTCAAGGATTTCACATTTCAGTTCCAATCACAGACCCATGCATTCTTGCCACGTGGCTCTCCTCAAGGACAAGCAGACCTGTCTGGTCTGACTTGTTCAAAAGCACATGATTCATCAATTTCTCAAAACAACCATGCAACTCTCTGAAATAATGGAAAAACACTGGACAATAAAAGGTAAATTTATGTATTCCCAGACAAGAATTCTGCATTCACACCTTCTCAACTATTTTGCCAATTTAGCCTTCTCTTTACTGTAGTCATGACTTTAAGAAGAAATTATCTCAAATTAATTTAAACAATGGATGCTTCAACTAGTATTCAGAGAAGTGGCTAACTCCATTTATGCTAATTTCCACATACTACTGATGATTCCACTTATGACATTTTGAGATATATTTTAATTTTAATAATATGTACATTAACAATTTAAAAATACTTCAGTTTCAGTATTCTCAATGGGAAGTATCAAGAAAGAAATCTGTTGCTTTTATTGACAGGTTTTTGCTGATCTCCATTGAGATCACACCCAATACTCAAGTTCTTTCAGAGTGTTTACTGGAAACATGATTGTTTTCAGTTTAGGACAACACTGAAAGTAGTTTGATTTTAATGAGTTCTATTTCTGTAACTTAATTTAAAAAAATCAAAGGCTTTCTAAACATTTTCTCATTGTGCTTGCTAGTGCGAGCTTTTGCAGGTAAGATGCAAACTTTTGTAAATTAAGTTACACATCAATCATAGTAAATCTTCCTGCTGTAATGAAATAGCGTTCTATGGTATATGTGATTTTTGTCACATTATGGCTGTCGTTGTGCGGTCAAGGTGGGTCAAGGAAATGACATGTCTTCTTCTGAAAACAGGACCTTTATTGTATCAGAGGCTGCAGTTCTTATAGACCTGAGTGTGGACACATGTCCAAGGACTGTTGGTTTCTCTATACATAAATAATTCCTAATTGGACACACAAACCGCGCATGTTAGTAAACATGACCCATCACTTTAGAGACTGGATTTCCATTCTAGTTGTCACAGCCTTTCCTTCCGTGCGTATCACCCTGACATGTGCAGAATGTTCCTAGCATAGTCCAATTATTCCACAGAGACCACAGACCAGCTGGAGTCTCCCCACACAATGGCCAGAGTATTATGGTGTCAGTACTACAAGTGAGTTACCAGTGTTCGTTTATAGGCATGCTATACTTTTAAACGGCATTAATTATTTCTAACATTCACATTTGTATGTTTGTCTTGGACTGCTACTTGAAGAGAAAGTCATAATGTGTTATGAGGCAGTTCGATAAAAATTAGGTATTTACCAGAAATAATGGTTCCAAAATTTGTCTTTCTGGGGTTCGGGTTCTCTCTCTTGATCTATTAAATATGAAAGTTTTCTATTTTCTTGCATTCTCCTTCACTATAAAAGGTGTCACAAATATGCTGAAATTAATTCTGGAACTCCTTACAAAATAAAGTTTTACTCTTTGTTGCTATTCCAGTTGCAGAGTTAAATGACTTCTTCTTAGGTGAATTTAATCTAAATAGAACAACTTGAGGGGTGAGATGTTAATTTTGAGAAAACAGTTATTAAAACTAAAATATCTCAAAATTTAATAAATGAGATCATCCACATTATGTGAAAATGACTATAAATGGAGTTAGCCACATATTTTCACTCTGTGTTTGATACAAAGCTATTTTATGAATAGCATTTGAGAATATAAAAATGTTTTATTTTTACTTGCCATATTGATCATGGGTGGTCTCCTGGAAACACAGAACTATCAATCTCAAAACAAATTAAAACAACCCCGAGTATTTCAAAGCACTGTGACTAATTAACATATATTGGTAGGGCAGCATTCTGCTAGTAATGCTGTCTGAGATAATTGCTTAAGTCTAACTTCTTCAATCTGGTCTTAGGGAAAATGCTGTTCTCTATCTTCATCAGCATGGTGTGTCATAGACAGGAACGGTGTAGTGCTACCAAATCCATTAAGCTTTGTAAACACATGTATTCTGCCTCCTAACACTAGATGGCAGACAAAAATGGGAAAACATTTCCTGGGTTTCAGGGATAGAATGTTGAAAAATTAAATTGCAACTTGAATGAATATTCACTGACAGTTCCCAAAGTAATAAGACTTAAGATGGCTGAACACAGGACACAAATGTCATGCTTATAACAGCCTTTCATTTGGCTGTGTTTTTTTGGCACAAAGATTGAAAATAAGATTGAAAATAATCAAGTGGAACATTTCTACATTATTTTCATATTGTTGTTTTTATCTCCGTTACTTCCCTTCAATATTTTGCTCTTGTGAAAGAACTAAAATTTCTAGAAGACTTAGAAAGGCATAAGCAACTGAAAAAAGGAGAAGCTTTCAGAGAAAACTGTCCTTGCCAGGTAGACACATGGTTATGAAACTGCATTCCAAAGAGCGGAAAATGTAAGACTTACATTACAACTGCCTAGTTTCTTTGCCTTGCATCAGTTGCCTAAGGTGATTATGGTTCCTTTATTCCTTATTGTCTTTGAATCTTGGACAATAATATGGAAGTAACATGCTTGCTAAGGAGGCAACTTTTTTCAGAGAATATTATAAATTGTTGTACTAAATATTATGTAATCAGTTCACCCAGTGGCCAGTGAATATTTTGGGTTGTTAGCCCTTTCCTCTCCCAGATACATCTTCCAAAAGAAGTGTAGCAGCAGTGTCAGAATCCTCATGGTTCTGAATCACACACTGAATCCCACCCCTAAATATCAGGTCTTTTAGCTAACTGTGATGTGCATATACAGTGCTAGAACTCTAACAGGTCCCACCAAATTCCACCTCATCTTTCCTTGTCTGTGCTGCTGCGGTGACTGCACAGACACCAGACCAGACTGGCTATCTCCAGTCCTGCATTTGGGCAGTGCTGGCAGCCTTATGGACTAAAATCAAAAAAATCCAAGTTACTCCCATGGTGTTTTTCCTGTTGGAGTTATTCCAAATGAGAAAAGTAAGTATACTGAAATAGAAGGGTAAGAGCAAAAGTAAGTATGACTTTCCTATGGTTAGAAGGTTAGCTACAGATATCCATAGCTTCAGCTCTAGGTTTCTCAGATTATTCTCATTACACAATAGCTTCTGGTATAAAATGTGTATATAGAAGCAAACACCAGACTGTGGCATTACCCTCCTCACAGGAATGCTTTACCTGCAAGAATACATGCCCTTTTTGTCCAGGGTTTTTTCTTGGTTTCATGCATCTTCCATTCTTTGGTGTATAGTCACCTAGTTTCAACAAGGGGAGAAAGCATTTTCCATTCTGCCTTGACAATAAGTTGGTGAACAGGAAATTCTCTTAGAAAATCAGAAATGTATATTTAAACCTTCTCAGACTGAAAATAGCACTGACCCCATTTTCTTGCATCGCCTGGGTAAATAGTCCATTGAAAATAATCTTGCACTGGATATTGTCAATGACCTTGTTCCTGTTCCTCTTCTCTCCCATTCCTGCTGTTCTTCCTCTCCTCAGCCAGGAACCTCCATTTTCTCACCCTGTTTGAAAGGACTGGACAATGTTCAGCCTCTTAGTTGAAGAATGCTTGTAAGGTGTCATTAAGAGTTACAAGCTCTGCATTTTGAATGTATAAATGTTCCTGGCTCTCATGCAGAGTTAAGGCTCTAGAGTAGAATCAGAATCTGGAATTTAGCTATGCCCCGCTCCATTCTTTTTCCTGCTTCACTAATTCCAGGCAGTTTCCTGCTTCCCACACAATATAAAGGTGTTTAGATCCCTAAATCAGAAGTTTGGATTCTGCTAAGGGAATTGGTACCTGAAGGAATTTATGCATCTGTCTTTGATTTTCTACACCTCCACAGCTCATAGTCAATGGTCTCTGACCTCGATCAGTGCTTTAGTGCATTCTAGAAATCTACTTGCCAAAATAAGACTATACCATTCACATAATTATATACTAGTGATGAATAATGCAGTCGATTACTTAGAATTTGAAATTCAGATTCATGCTAGAGATCATATTATAAATTCCTCTTTTGCCGCCTGTGATTAACATAATAGTCATTCTGTTACCTTCCAGCACTCAAGAAGCAATAGATGTGAATTTTGTTACTGCAGCATCTAGTTGAGAGTATGATTGTGCGAGAGTCACACAAAGTTCTTGGTGTAAATGGAAGAGGTCAAAATGCACAGTCACTGTAGGTCCACTGGAAATAATTCACTGTCCACAGTGTTTGCAATTGCTTTTTCAGTATTGTTGAAGAAACTGTCATTATTATTTATGTTACCTTTTAATTAAAACATTGACATATGTCTGACCTTGGCTCTGGCCCTTGATGTTCCATCTTAGCATTTTTGCCTTTATTAAAAACCCTGTTTATAATCTTATCTGTGGAAAATGTACTTTGTACCTCTGCTTCAAAACCAGCCTATCATAGTTCCTTTTCCTGAAGTTGCACATTATTTCTCCATTTTTCTTCACTATGATCAGCCTTGGTGAAGCTCCTTATCTGTCAGTTTTTTCCCATGACCCTGGTGGCAGGTGAGTTGTCAGGCCATTTGGTATCCTAATAGAGAATCCAGACTGTCTGGAATGCTGCAAATGAGAAAGATAGTTTTTGGCAGAAGCCTATGTAACTGATTTGCAATGATTTATTTCTATCTTAAAGTAGTGTGATGGAAGCTGTAGAAGTTCAGTACTCTATGAGTGAACATATTGTTAAGGTTACACAAAATTTTACAGCAGCAATAGGAAGAAGGCATTATTTGGACAATGGTTTACAGATTGTGGAAGATAATTCTACCACCATAATCCAAGTACAGGAATTGAGAAATCTGGTCCCAGGCTTTGGACTGACTCCTACCCTCACTCACTGTCATCAGTAATGTCTGTGAAATCAGAAACAAAGCTAAAGAATGAGGTCAGCAATAGTGAAGAATAAAGCTTTTACTGAACTAGGATAAAAAAATTACTGTTTCAGACATAATCTCCTTAGCGATTAAAAAGAGACACATAGCAATGTACGTAGTTAGTGGTCCTGTTTTGTGGTGAGTATCTGGGACATGCCTAGTTATGAGTCACAGGGGGCCCACACCCATTTATTCTTCACTGTCTTTAATGCCTCTGGCTAATTCCTACTAAAGGATGCACTTAATTTAGAAAGGACTTCTTCCAAAATATTGCGTAATAGTAAATATAGTGATTTGATGTGTTGCAGTCTTACATTTTAAAGTTATAAAGCTGAATTTTTTATTTATGTTTTAATCTTACTAAAGTAACAACCCCTTCCTTTAAATAAACAACTAATTTACTAATTTGAGAAATGAACATGGTTTCATGGAAATTGAAAGGCATCCCGATCATGTGTATGCAGGGGACCAGTGTTTGCACACATATATACACATGTAGACAAAACATAGATGTGCACGATTTAAACAGGGCTAGCAGGACAGAATGTTATCCCATGTTTATTATAATGTTAATAATAAGTTATTAGTGAATAAGTTAATAGTTCATCTTGACTGGAAATAGATGAGATTTTGGGTTGTCCTGATGTTTTCTAATAGTTTTTTGGCTTCACTAAAGCTCTTCTTCCTGCCCAGAAGTGGTTTTGTCCAAATCAAAGCTTAACTCTTTCTGATGAGTCAAGTTATTGACACTATTCATAATTCTGTGTCTTCTTATGCGGTGACAGCATTAGGTGCCTACATTGCATGATTGGATATGTGCTGCCTGTAATAGTGTCTGCAATGTATTTTTCTTGATTTTTTGTTGGCACCTTGCCTTTAGTTGTTGCATTTGAGGTTGTTTTAGTTTCATAGGGGCAGTCTAGTAACTTTCTAATTATATAGGGTTGGAGGGGACCATTAAGCCTAGTTCGAAGAACCTTCTTTGTTAATATAACTATTGAATTAAGGTGTGGTTGTTTTTGGTTTTTTTTTTTTAAATATCCAGAATTGTAGGAGGTTTTACTGGTGCAGAAGCGATAAAGTGTACATACTTTTAGTCTAGTAAAAATGACTTGCAATTAAGAGGTTTATCAATCGCATTCTGGAAATAAGCAATATTATAATACTGAAAAGTATGGATATACCTTCCTGTAAATGTACTTGTGCTACAGCCTAAGTCATTGAACAGTATTCATGTGTAACTTTGGCTCATTTCCTGTATGAAAGAATCCATTTGCTAGCCATTGCACTACTCCTCAAATGTATTCTCTATCACTAGGGCAATTTCAATGCAATGCTATGTTAATTCTTTTTATCTGCCCTAGAACATATTACTAAGTAAGACTTTTGTATAAAAGCATATTAAGAAGTAAATGTTTCTACTATCTTCTTTATACTTGAATCTTTTACTGTATGTTTTAGTCCCTTCCACCTTCTAGGGCCTGGGGAAACTGTTTTTACATTTTAACGTTTGAAAAGAGATAAAATCACATCAGCACAAAGGAAATAATTTTTGATTTCTCTAAAATCCTCTAGAGATGCAGCAAATCATATGAAAATTTGCTTTTCTTAATTAGCTGGTTTTCATGACTTGACAAGTACAATAGCAATAATCTACTAGTTCTTCAGATTTACAGAATCTCAGAGAGAAAAGAGGCAGACCTGGGTTTCTTACATCAAAAACAGACAGCAGTATTTTCCACCCGATCTTTTCTTAAATAGGAACTTTTTAGAACTTCTTTATGCATTCCAAAGTAAAAGAGTGCAAACCCATTATCTTCACAAGTTGTATTTAATAAGTAATGTCTGTTATAAGATAAAACAGTTCCTGGGTTTTAGAAGCTGGTGGGGGGCTTTTAACCCTAAAATGCACATATTTCTTCTTCATTATGTATTCCTTGCCTGGCTTGGCAAAAAGTATTTGCAATGCACTGCAATTCATACCGTTTTTGGAAGACAAAGATTGTGATGGAAGTTGACACACACAGCTCACATGAAATTCATAGGTCAAGGGAACATTTTTCCCCCCCTACTCAGCACTCACTATTCACCACATATGGTATGTTGCCTCTGGTTGTGGAGCCCTTGCACAGGAAAGGTGTTCATGAGCTTGAATGAGCTCAGCACAGGGCTGTGAAGATGATTGGAGGGCTGGAAGATATAACCTAGTGAGGGAGGCTGAATGAGCTGGGCTTGGACTCTGCACCACGGCTTCACAAAAATAAAGAGGGTGGTAAAATAACTGTTTTCATAAGATAGGGTGAAAACCAGAAATATATCTATTGTGAGGAAATCTCTGGTCCCTTCCAATGCTGGGAACTCTGCTTTTGTGCAACATCAGACAGACATCAGGTGGATCTTCCACCAACGCACTGCACAGATGCTATCCGTTCCTCCTTCCTTCCACAATGTGATGCCTTTTATTTGGGGGGCAATCTCCTGACAGTCTGAGATGTCATCTCAGTCATAACATTCACCAGCACCAGCACAGACTTTAAGTACAAGGCTCAGTAGAGCAGACATGTCCTGTTCAAGTTCAGTAACTCCTTGAATACATTTTCCACAATGCTCCCAATACAGCTTGTTCATCCTAGTGGAGAGATGGCTTCAGAAGCCCTAACGGTGCCCCCCTGTACCTATGAGGATGCTGGCAAGAGGTCTGAGCCAGGTTTTTACTGAGATGGCAGAAGAATGGGAGGAGATGGTCAGAACCAGGGAAGGTCTAGTGGCACATAAGGAAAGCTCTTCACAATGAAAATAAGAATGTGCAATTAGTTATCCAGGGAAGTCTGGGGTTCTAAGCTGTTGGAGGTTTTCAAGACCTGACTGGACACACCCTGGGTAAAGTGGTCTGAATTCAGTGTCTTGAGCAACTGTGTGATTCTGAAGTTCTGAGAAGATATCCAATTTTGAGACTTAATCCATGAGCTGAATCTCTCCCTTATATCTAACTAACAAACATTAGATGAGCGCCCACACTGAGAAGCTCAGCAGAATTTAATTAAAATGTGCCTTCCCACACTACTGAAAGTAAATAATTTAGGAAAAGAATTTAACTTGAACAGATACAGTTTGGAATGATACAAAGCTGGGCAATGGGAGAAGGACACTACTAAGTAGCTAAGAATACTTAAACATTTTCATCTGTTATCCTAATTTTATTTTCTCAGTGAGTTATATTCCTAGAATGGGTCAAATTTCAATATAACACTGTCCTGACTATCCGCTAACATATATAAAAAAGATTGAAGGACACGATTCTAAAGTTATGAAGCCACTGACATACCCTGAACTGATTATATGGCATTATAAACATGGCAAGGACTACTTGTTTCCCAGTGTGCTTGCCTTTTAACCTATGTCCACATGCAGGACCTGACACCTGGGCTGCTGCCCAGACACTGTGTGCTCTGTACGCCTGTAGGCCTAGGAGGGGCTACGTGTTCCCCGGGATCTTGTTGAAGTATCCTAGGGGTAGGTGATAAAATCAAATATATTTCTACCCATACATTATACATTGTGAAAAATCACACAAGTATATGCTTCTGGTGCCGTATTCTGGTTATTCTTCCAGTAGTATTCCATAATTGACTTGTGGTGCATATTCTTGTCTTTTTGCATATAATTTCTTGATTATCTTTCAAATCATGAAATGTGTATTTATGTTTGTTTTCCATGCCTGACCCTGGGTTTAATTTTCTGTTCAGCAAGTCCCTGTTTCAACCCACTTAGGCCTAGCTCTGCCTAGATGTGTACATTTAGTCCGTATCCTGCTAAATAATAAAGAACCCACTTGGCTTTTCTGTAACTCATGTAGTGAGGATGGTCAAGATAAACAATTCTGGAGCACATGCCTGAAACTACATCTCCATCAGAAGGCAGAACCTGAGATCAGCTCGCCTGCTCTACAGTGCAGTGTTTGCTGTCAGCAGAATTGCCAGGGGTTTATGTCCAGTTCAATTGCTCTTCTGCAAGTTTCTGGAAGGGACAATGAGGGTTAAGGACAACCTATTTGTTCCTTTATGGTCTTGCTATGCCTGTTTCCTACAAAACAAGATAGGTTCCAAACCAAGGGGGGAAACTAGAAGGAAACAACCTCAGGAATCCAAGTTTCATATAAATAGGCTTTAATTTAGGAAAAAAATTATCAGATATATTAGATTAAGTTGTTGTGATTCATACTCCTTGCAACATAGTCTTAGACAAAAACTGTTGTAGACTCAGGCAGCTGCAGCAGTGTTCAGCCAAGTCTGGATTATGGATACTTGGAGCTGCTGGTGGTGGAAAAGTTTCCTGAGATTGTTCACCTTGTCTGTTGTCTGTTCTCATAGTCTTACACTTGCATGAGCTATTAACATATATCCCATGATGGGATGTAAGGGGGAAAGAGATCCCATTGTTTTTGCAAACTGTTGTAGTCTACCTCAGCATCTTGTTTAAGAATTTTTCCCTTCATCTGTTTGTTGATACATGAAAACCTGTAGTGGCAAAGAGGTGGTCTACCTGTAGGCTTCCTGAGCTGGCCTTGTAGTAGTCATGATCCCAGTGATTAGTCAGTTTAGGCGCAGTATTATGTACTTTCTATGCAGCATGGATATTACTTTCAACCTTACTGCTTTCCTCTTCAGAAAGGTTTCAAATTGCCAGTCTTTTGACCATAACCATAAGGATATGAGTGCCCTAGCTTCAAACAAAAATTAATACAATTATCTGGTTTCATATTACATGAATTAATTTTATTAAATCTCTCTTTTGCGATTAAGAGGGCAGGATGAGGGAGAAAAAGATAAAATTAATTCAAAATGGATATTCTTGTCTGTGACTAACAATATGCAAAAGTCGTACTGGAAGGTTGAAGAACAATGAATTTCCTGTGGTCATGATGCAAGTTACTCCACAAAAATAAAAAGGTTTAGGTATGCAAAATGACTGCTCAGCTTTTAGCACTATAGTAGAATAGAGACCCTTGGAAATTGTTTCATCACAGAGACCTTTTCCTCAGTTGGATTCCCCACTGAATTTTCACTTATTTTTCTAG
Source organism: Grallaria varia (assembly GCA_013396735.1). Taxonomy (NCBI): domain Eukaryota; kingdom Metazoa; phylum Chordata; class Aves; order Passeriformes; family Formicariidae; genus Grallaria; species Grallaria varia. The sequence continues at coordinate 480,194 of VWZG01007483.1, forward strand.
TAATTCTCAGTAGACTCACAGTCCCAATAAAAGTAATTTATTTCACATGTGCTATTTTTCATTTTGCTGAGAAAAAACCTTAAAGTCTTGACCCTGTCTTGAAATAAAAACATTATTTTTAGGGCAGTTCAAATAGTTTTCTTTTTGCTTTAGAATCAGGTGACTCCAAAAAGAGAGGGAAAAAAATGGGCTATGGAAGAAGGAATTTCTTTGTGCTGTAAATAGGATGTGGTTGTGCCCCAGGAGCCTGGAGAGTTGCAGTTACAGTGTGCCTGAGCTCAGGGACCCAACTTTTTGTCTACGTACAAACGTTCCTCACGCTTCAGCTGAAGTGTGCGCCTCTGCTTTGCGTAGAAAGATTTTTGCAAGAACTCTCCTTAGTAAGGTCATTTAAGTATGACTTTGGCCACAGCTATTTACAAGTTCGGGTTTTGACTGAAGTGAGTAACTGAATCACGCTGAGCCTCTGAAGTTTGTCTTTTATTTATATATTTCCCCCAATTGTGTGGCTCGGTCTGCCATTGGCTGTGGTCCCTGCAGCCTACCCGAGGGCTCTGCAGTTACATAAGTCTCTGTCTGCTGGGAGCCTATATAAAGCCTTTGTGCACGCCAGCAAGAGAGAATTTCATCAAGATTCAGGTCCCACTGCTTTATTTTGCACAAGCAGGAGGAGTTTTGCTTGAAGATATACTGAAACTCGAACCCTGGTCTGGTTTGTTTGCCAGCTGTCAACCTGAGTCTTAAGTGGCAGCTACTGTGAGTTGCTTCTGTGCACTATGAAGAATTTTTCATTTCCTACGCAGGATAACACACATCAGACTGAGTGTCCTTCTCATAGATTCCTGAGTTTGACAAATCAGTCAGATCCTGTTGGAAGACCAGAAAGAGATGAGCAATTAGCTCAGGTGGAGATTGCTGTACTGGGGGTCATATTTCTGACAGCGTCTGTGGGCAATTTTATTCTCATACTGGTGCTGTGGCGAAGAAGAAAGAAGCTCTCTAGGATGTATGTGTTCATGCTTCACCTCAGCATCGCCGATTTAGTGGTAGCCTTTTTTCAAGTGCTGCCTCAACTCATATGGGATATTACAGATGTTTTTATAGGACCAGATTTCTTGTGCAGAATTATCAAGTATCTACAATTGCTGGGCATGTTTGCCTCTACTTATATGATAGTGGTCATGACAGTGGACAGATATCAAGCAGTTTGTTACCCTATGGTTACTTTCCAGAAGAAGAGAGCTCTCTGGAACATTCCCATTTGCACCAGCTGGTCTATAGCACTGATTCTTAGCCTGCCACAGGTATTTATCTTCTCTAAGACTGAAATATCTCCAGGTATCTTTGAATGTTGGGGTGAATTTATTCAGCCATGGGGCCCAAGGGCATATGTGACTTGGATTTTTGTGGTTATATTCTTCATTCCCTCAGCCATCCTTATCACATGCCAGGTTAAGATTTGCAAAATAATCAGAAGAAATATATATGTGAAAAAACAGAGTGAATGTGAAGCAACAAATCATAAGCGAGTCCTGCCATCCCGAGCAAGCAGTGTGAACTGTATTTCAAAGGCTATGATCAAGACAGTAAAAATGACAGTGGTGACAGTTGTTGCCTATGTTCTCTGTTGGTCACCTTTCTTCATTGCGCAGCTGTGGTCTGTGTGGTTCCCCAGTGTCGTGACTGAAGGTAAGATACTCTCTATCCTTACTCCTGACTGCGTAGCAGGCTAGCACATTGCCATCGATTGCCTTGTGTCTGCACTTTGCTTTTGTGTAAGAGTCACATCCGATCATCTGAGTAGGATTAAAAAGAAAATTCTGGATTGATTATCTCCTGTATTTAATTAGGTACAGGCAACTTCATGTATTATGTGATCAAAACCTCACATGTGTATTTTGTGTGATTAGCAATTTAAAGATTAATGAGCAGCAGGGTGAAAAGTATCATGTGCTCCAGCAAAGGTTCAGACTTTTAGAGGTTTTAGGTAGTCTAAGAGCAGTGTTTTGGGTTCTTGAGGTGCAAAGGAGTAATTGACTATTGAAAGAAATAAGATAAATCTTTCTTATTTACTGGATAGAACAGTGATCTTATAAGACAACTGATTTTCTTAAATATTGAAATCATATTGGTGTAGTACACTCTGTAGCACTGAAACTTGTAAACTAGATGTTTATAAAACTAAACAGCAAGCCTAAGAGAGTTATCAAAGAACACCACATTGCAAACAAGATTATCTTGTCAAGCTTATGCTATTGCCTCTTTGTGAAAGGCAGACTCTATAAATTCATGTATTCTAAACTCAGAGACTAAAAAAAAGGAAAAATGATAATAGCTCTGTCTGATAAAAAAATCTTCTCATCTTTGTTTTAAGAATCATTCCTGTCAGTATGACTTGGAGTCTTATTCTACATACATTTATATCAATATTTATGTCAGTATTTATCTATATTTGTATAAAAGCTTAGTCATTGCTTTCAAATTTAATGCAGCTACATCAAAAAAGAGTTATATGGCACTATTTAACTCTGAAATGCATACAATAAAGTGTGCTTCATACCTTCAGCAATTGCAAATTGCATTAAAATATGAATTTTCTACTATTAGATTAATATATGAATAGGTACAGCAGGAAGCAGCAGACTGTGAAAATGTTACTTATTTGTGTGAGTATTTATTAACTCTCTTATTCCTTTAACTATTACATTCTAGGTTCAGCATTCACCATTATCATGCTCCTTGGCAATTTAAATAGTTGCACCAACCCATGGATTTACATGTATTTCTGTGGCCACATTCCATATTGCACAAATAAGCAAGTGGAGAATACCTCAGCTAAAGAGGAATCGGTGATCACGGGGAGCATTCACCTTGTAGACAGAGACCCGGAGGAAAACAGTACTTCTGCATAATGCTGAATGCTTTTTGTTGTTTTGTTACATTCCCTCTGTTTGTAAGACATATCTATATTTTACCACTATCCCTTATTTTCTGGATAAGGAAGCTTGAAAATTATCTTTTGTTGTGCAAATATATTTCTCTGCAGTTCTGTAGCATGTACAGGAAGTTTCTGTGTTGTGCAAGCCTGACTCAGCGCTTCCATCACCCCTGTTTTATCAGAATGAATTCTTGTGAAGGCTGACAAAGATACATAAAAGTATCTTAGATGTTTTGTGTCCTACAGTACTTTCTGGTCTGTGATACTGGCTTTTTAAGAAGTAAAATTTTACAACTAACTGGTCCAACAAATTGAAACATGATTGGAAAGGAACCTGACATAACTAATCTTGATTATGTTTTCAGATTGAACCGTGAATTGTTCATCATTCTGGTGTGATTGGGGGACAGCCTGGCAAGCCCTAAAAAGGCAGCACAAAGTCAGACAAATCCTTTGCCAGCTATTACTAGTACCGGCTTTAAATTAACTCCTCATATACATCTATAAAATGCCAAGCAGATTAATATAATAATAATAATAAAAGAGTTCAGTGTGCATGTTACACTGAACACCTACTTGTTTCAAATTCCATTGTGGATGGCAGGTATCGGCAGCATAGCAGCAGTGCAGGTTTTTGGCTTCATGCCATGGGATTTGATCTTCCATGCATTCCCTGATAGGCAAGCAGTTAACTGGACACCTTCCCACACCCCATACACACACATCTATATACTTTAACTAAAAATGGGTGCTAGGAGTGTGCACTTTCATTTGGTATTCAGACTCATTTGTTCTGGTGTACAGTTTATTGGCAGAGTAAGCTTAGAGCCCCTTCAGGCTTAAATTCAATTATTTTCTTTCATGGTAAAAATAGATCTGCATATCTTTATCTCAAAATGCCATTTGGTTGCTGGTTTGTGGGTGTTATATGCAGGTAGCTATTTATTCCCTTTCAGAATCTGCAGTCTAATCAGAGGAGTATGGAAGGAATATTAGCAAGGCTCTTTCTGGTGAGAATAGAGCTACATTCAGAGATCCTTGGTGACACTTGCATATCATCTATCTGCATTATACTGTGTTTCAGCAGTGCTATTCACATTTCATTTTTTTGAGTGCTAGCAGTCTCAAATATCAGTGGAAAAGCTATAAAAGAGTGGGGGTTTAATGGTCTTTAAATTGTACTAAAAAAAAGTATTGGTTTAAACTAAATACTGATCTGATTGTGGGAAGTGCTGCTGTAGAGTGAATACACTTCAGGTTAATCTGTGTTGATATAACTGAATATTCTATGTTCTAGTCCCTGTATTATTAGACCAGATAGGGGTACAAACTAAATAGAGCTCTTCTTTGTGATAAGACCCAGGCCAGGTGGCAAGAGGAACAGATCTCGGGCACATTGGAAAAGGAAGAAGGTGAATGAAGGTAGTACTAGAGCGAGACAGGAATGCGAAGAGTCTGTATGAAGTCTCTTATTATAATTACAATTGGTATTTTTTCTTGCTGTTTTTTTTTTCCCCTTCTCTTTAATTGTTACTCATTCTACCTCACAGCAAATTCCCTGTTAGAGCAATTCTGTAACTCAAGTGATAGTGTACTTATCTGGGGTAAGAACATCCACGGTATGATCCATACTGCTGATAGGATATTTGTTATATTCAGCCATTCGCTGACTTTCTAAAACTTTCAGTTAGGTTCTCTCTTATGACTGAATTAATGGTGGGATTTCTAGTATTTCTACTTCTTTTGATTGCAGTTACACAGTATAATATGCAGTGCTGAAAGGAACTGCAAACAGAAATGTTGCAAGGAATTACCTGTGTCACTGTACAACTGTATTTTTAGCAAAACTCCTCAAAAGGCATCAATTTGCAAGGAAAAGAGGCATTCAAATCATGTGCAAAGAGTCACCCCGATCCAGAACTGACAGAAATCACAGTTCTGCTCAGACACCAGAGTGGAGCTGTGCCATTTGGCACCACCTGACCTGGCCTCCAATAAAAATTATAAAGTGTAACTTCTACTACTTATATTTATGCATTGCTTATATATTTCTTACTGGCTCTCTAAATAATTTGGTAGAGCTGGATTTTGCAAATAAGAGTAGCTTAGTCTGTTCTTCAGAAATCTGAGAGCAATATTAACTATCCATGTTTCAGGTGTTTTGATCGTTTATCGAATGAAAGAACTTCTTAAGCTCAATAATGATTGCTCATTGTCTATAATGTTCAAAAAATTGTATTTTTGTCTCTCAAGTGCTTTCTTTCTGATTTTTTCATTTTTTCCCCTTAGATCAGTTGTACTGTTAAGGAGAAAAGTAAATATTACTGTACTATGGTGCAAACTACAGGCTGTGAGCACTTTTAGTTTTTGAACACGGATATATATTCTTTTTTTCTTAGCAAAATGAATTAGGCCGCATTTTCCTGATGGAAGTCATTATTCCACATGATCTGCCCTGCATACCCCACGGGCAGCACTGACAAACACACTCAGTGGGGAGTTTGGAGTTTGGTTCAGATACACAATTTTCTCTCAAAACTCATTTTCAAATGATGGGAAATTCATGTTGTTAATATTTTTTTCCTAATAAAGTGCCCTTACAGGACTTTTCTTAAAGAGAAGACTTTGAAAAATATAATAAAAATTTTCTCTTTGTAAATTTGGCCATCAGTACTTTTGGAAGTCATAATTTGAACATCTTGTGGCCATGTTTTCCTCTACATTTTAATTCTTCATCTGGACTATATATTTTCCAATTCACTGACAGATTTTCAACAGGTATTACAGTATTGCATTAAAAGAGAGGATTGACTGTGGGACAGCACTGTAATCTGGCCAGGATGTTTAATCAATATGGGAGAATCAGAAACTCAAATGTACTGTGGAAGCCCATAAAAATGAAAAAATCCAATTATCAGATGAAAGCCTTTCTCATCAAAGCCTATATTCTGTTTGCTCACACAAATAACTTCTGAGTAGAAAAATACTTAGTGTACAAGTTCCCACTCTTGAAGTGAATGGCTTTGTTGTTGATGCTGGCACTGCAATATGGTTTCTGGTTATCTGGGTGGGGATTATTTTTGACTTTCCAGAGTTTTGTTGCCACTTGGAAAAGGCACAGTTCAGTAAAAGGAATTAGATTATGTCTCAAAAATTATTATTTTATGTTTTTCAGTACAGGTAAAAAGAATCAAATACAATGTAATCTATTGATTCTGTATAGATTTATTACAGAAAAAAACCCCACAAAATATCCTAGTAGAATAAAAGGAAAATCTCAATGTATATTTTGCATTCCTAACAGTATATTTTGATAATTCTGTTATTCTGCAGAACTGCTGCTGTATTTTTATAGCTAGTCTCAGATCACATTCTTGTAAATGGTGAGCACTGAAGCCAGAGGTGTTGTGTGATAATCTTTTTGATCTTTCAATGAAATAATGCCGACAAATTTTAAAGATGGTGCCAAACTAATGTCCTGTCAATTTTACTTTGATTACTTAGTTCTGGCAACAGGAACTGGTTACTGAATCAAACAAACTAATCCTGTTGCTGGGGCAAGACTGGCAGTGTGATGTGGAGACCCAAGTTGGAACTGGCAGGGTTAGTTCTGTGAGGCAGACATGACATGCAGACCTGGCTGTAATGTCTAGTTCTCCAATGCATGGCCAGGACAAAAGTATTTTCAAGAGGCTGTGAATTTTAGCTATCCTCGACTTAAGAGTATCATGAGCGGACAAAGGCAGAGCAAGATGATCCAGTTACTCCATTCTTTCAGAAAAATTCAGTTGGGTTTGGATTCCACAGAGGGAAAAAAAAAGAAGAAAAAGTAAGCTAGCAATTTTCTGACTTCATAAGGTGGGGTTTTGGTCCTGAATGCCCTGGCTATCTGCAGGAAACACACATGATTATGAAGCAGATTGTTGATCCAGCAGCAAAACAGAATTTCAAAGAGTTCAAATGGAACTTACAAGAATGCAGCCTCAAATAATTTATTCTCTATGGTTGACCCATATATGATGATCCATAGCTGATCCATGTAGATTTGAATTGACAGGAAATCCTGTTGTTGGAAAATCAGAAATAAAAAACAATGTAATTTGTACTACCACATCAGAGCTCCAATGGCTAGTCCAAATCCTACTTCTTCAGTCCCATGTGTGTCAGCAGCAGGCCCCTCTATGCTCTCATGAGAGGTAGAACCTCGTGATCTGCAATACAGTTCCCAAACTCTATCTGCCCTAATGTGTTGCTGGGGTTGTTGCCAGGTTGTCTTCACTTTGCCTTTCTGAAACAGAAAGATAGAAGCTGTGTCTCTTCATAGGGTTTATATGATGCTCCTGCTATTGCTACTTGAGGACTTTCTGAAGGTTGTCTCAGTATGAGGGCAAATTGTAGGCATTTTTACAAGCCCTCTGTACAATTTTCATTAATTTGTATTTTACTCTTTAGGAGTAAAACTGAATGGCCATATCCACTTCCTTTTTCTTCCTTATTTTTTGCCAACATAGCAGACCAAAGCATATGCTTCCCATGAGTAGATCCAAGCAACTAATGTAACCAATACAATCTGTCATCCCTCTTCATAATGAATGTTGGAGGTAGTGAAACTCTAACTTCTTGCCTTTCCATCCAAGTGTTGATGTTGTCCTACATATGCATTCCAAACATGTTCAAGTGTGATTGTATTCATGAAGTGCTTTTTTTCTGTCATGACTGACACTGTGAAAGACATTCAGAATTTTGGACTCATGTTTCTTACATCAATTTCAGTATACCAAAAATTGATAAAATTTTATATTACCCAAATTTTAGCAATGAATCTCCTGAATTCTGAGTTAACAACATGGGAATCAATAGGCCTTTGTGGCGGAAATATTTCAATACCATCTGGGAAAGATGCTGGAAAAATAAAAATGTTAGACCTTGAAGAACTCTGGAAATTATGGTTGAGGAGTTGAACATGCCAGCAACCACTTTTCAAGACAATTGATGTAGCAACAGATATTAAAACACAAGAAAGATGTGATACTGTTGTCATTACCATCATCATCATCACCACAATTATTTAAATGAAATCAGCATATAACCTACAATAATTTTTAAAACAAAGCATAAATTTGGCACAGTGCAACATATGTAGACCAGTTGTGAAGCTAAAATAATACAAAAGGCATGATTTCAATCACAAATGCAAATTTTATATACGTTGTTGCTATTTTATTTGTCTAAAAGGATATAGACTTATTTTTTGGTTCCAAGATTATTGTTGTGCATTGAATTCCATGAAACTGCCTTAAGATGGATTTTGGCACAAAAGTTTGAAAGTGTATTTCATGTTTATACGTCTACTTGTGTATGTGTTAAAACAAATTTTTTGCTTTAAGGTGCTGCTCTGGTATTCCTTAGCTTATTCTTGAGTTCAGTTATTATCTGTATCACCACCTTTGAAGAGATACTAGGAATAAATTTTCTGCCAGCTGTGACAGTTTATTGGAAATATTTTTTCCATGTCTCTAAATGTGTTAATAGATGTCTGGCCTCAAATGATTTAATGTAGAGTGGCTCCGGCTTTTGACTTACTGATGGGAAAAATTGTACTTCATCACGGAGAATACAAGCCTTCTGGCAATCAGAGTCATGATGAGAACACACTGCTTATTGATACATTTAATACAAACTGCAGTCTTTTGGGAATGTGATTCATATTCCTGATCCTTTCTTGACGAGACTGATGCAATCTCATGTTCTGATACAATATGTGTTAAGCTGTGACTATCTGCTCAAAAAAAATTGTGAGAAAAACCTCAGAAAAAAAGTCCTTATTTTTGTCTCAGCACCTGGGAGTGCTGAGTCTTGAAGTTTAAGGAATTTGCTGTGAAAGGCGAGCTTAAAAACACCACTGTAGCGCTTGGGCTTGTTTTGTTTCCATTCACACAGAGAAGTAATGCTGGATTGTAAAGCCCTTACATGTAGACTGTATTAAAGGAAAGATGTCAAAGAAAGCCAAATGCTTCAAGCTCCCAAATCACAGACTCATAGAATTGTTGAGGTTGGAAAAGACCTCTAAGATCACCAAGTCCAAATGTTAACCCAGCACTGCCATGTGCACCACTAAATCATCTCCCCAAGTGCCACATCCACATGCTATATTGGGTCTGGCTGAGATAGAGTTCATTTCCCCAGGGCAGCCCTCACAGGGCTGTGCCTTACATTAGGGGTTGGAAAGGTGTTGATAATACACCAGTGTTTTGGCTGCTGCTGAACAGTGATGGCACAGCATCAGCACTGTCTCTCAACATTCCTGCCTGCTACATTCAGGACAAGATCCTGGGAGGGGACACAACCAAGCCAGCTTACCCAAATTAACCAGAGGGATATTCCATAACATATGACATCAGTTCAGATAGAAAAGCTAAGGAAAGGAGGAGGAAAGGGGGACATTTGTTGTTTACAATGTCTGCCAGCTGAGAAACTGCTGTATGTGCGGAAGCCCTGCTTCCTGGGACATGGCTGGACATTGCTTGCCAATGGGTAGTAGAGAATAAGCCTTGCTATTTTTTATTTTCTTGTGCGTGAGCAGATTTTTGCTTTTTGCTTTAGTAAACAGACTTATCTCAACCTATGAGTCATTTTCCACTTTATTCTCTCTCCCCTGTCCATCTGGGAAGGGGAGTGATTGAGTGGCTTGATGGACACCTGGCACCCAGCCAAGGTCAACCCACCACACATGCCTTTTGAACCCTTCCAGAGATAGAGATTCCACCACTTCTGTTGGCAGCCTCTTCCAATGCCTGACCGTCATTGCAGTGAAGAAGCTTTTTCTAATAACTAATCTAAACCTCCCCTGGCACAACTTAGGCTGCTTTTTGTGGTCCTGCCACTTGTTACCTGGGAAAAAAGACTGACTCCCACCTCACTCCTGCCTGAATGTATGTGCGTAATACACTAGTTAATGCCGTGGATCTGCCACCGGACTGCTCTGCAGCTGCTCCTGTGGATTGCACATGAAGCACACCCAGCATATACACAGTCTTTAGGAAATTTCCCTCCCAAATGCTCCCCAAATAGGAGTAAGATGGCACTAAGAGTGCACACGCACTGAAGGTACGTACTGTATGGCTAAAGCATATGTTGACAACAGTGATGACAACAGATGATCAGAACTGGCCACACGTATTATTAACAAGGTTGTCTGCCCATTGAATTATGCACAGAATCAGGCAACATTGAGCGATGTCCACATTGAAGACATTATGACAGGCATATCCTTAACTACCTTCTGTGCTTTTGTGTCATGAAACAGTGCACTGAATATCCAACTGGGCATGAACACAACAAAGCGAGTGTGGGGAAGCTGACATCACAATGTAGCACATACAGATGACTGTGTGGACAAGTCCTCCGGGGGTGCCACTGGCAGTTTCAGGAGCCCAGAGGGTGGAGATGCTCTGCTGTCCAGCACTTCTCCCACCTCCACCTCTTCCTTGTTCCACGGGGATAAAAGGAGCAGACAACACATAGTTGTGCCTCTGCAACCCATAAACCTATTGATGTGTCTTTTCCTTTTGACTCCTTACTCCACAATGTTGCCTTAGCCTGATACTTCTGCTAGAAATTCCCAAATGACCCTGCAAGAGAAGGGGGTTAATGTATGACAGGGGGTTTGTTTTGCTGAGAATGAGGCAGTTAAGCTCATTTTAGTTGCAATTCAAGCAAGGACTGTCTGCCACAAGGAGTTGAATTTTGTATGGATTACCTGGGGACACTATAAAAATTAGATTTTCAGTCACTGAAATGAAGGAACCAGACTGACTGAACAGTTGACTTATCTATTAATTCAGTAGCTTCATGCTTTCCTTTAATAAAGATTCTTTTCTACAAATCAAAGCTGACATGAGGAATATAATAAATGTAGAATTAGACTAATCCTACTGAATTTTAGGCTCTGCCAAGGCAACAAGATGGATTTAAATCATTGATATCAGAGAAAGACTTAACTTGGGACTTTGTTCAAAAGAAATAAAATATTTTATGTGCACTATCTGCAAAATATCTGGAGGCACAAAAGGACTATCCATAGAAAGCTATAGAATACTGTTTTATAAATCAATTTCTTAGGTAAGTCAATCATTTTGTAATAGAAATACCCATGTCAAATATAGATATGTTTATATGTTAAAATTTAATCTTGTGATTTGATTCAAACTGCATGTTGTATTACTCTGATTTTTTTTCTATGCTGCGCGCCAGAGCTGAAGTATTTTCTCTGCCTTCAGGTTAAAAAAATCAATTACAAGTTTATACCTGTATTTTTGTCCTGGAGGGAAATGTAAAGTTGATTCAGACCAAAGTCTCAGAACTGAACTGCATTCAAATTGCTCATGAACCTTCTATGTCTGTAAGAGAAAGGAATTGTGCAAGCAGTACTGCTTTTTTCAGAAGTTTCAACATTTCTCTAACACTGAACTTAATGCAAATGTATTGTGAGTATGCTAAGTAGCTAAAAAGTGTCATAATATCCTTTATACAAAGTGTATAAATAACCTTCATAGTAAATATTTTAGCAATGTATCATTTCACATTATCACATATGATTTACCTTGTAATAATAAAAATACAAAAATGAAATGGAAACAATTCTGAAAATTCTACTCTGAAAATTGTTTTAAACTCTGCTTTTTTAAATTTTGCTCTTCACAGAATGCTTCAGAACTCTAAAAATTAATATAAATTTTATGAACTCAAGTTATTTTAAAATGTCTCAGTCCTCTAAAGTGTAAAAAGTAATGCAAGTGTTTTAGAAGAGTTTTTCATTTAGTGGCAAAAACATTTTCACTTCACTGTTGCAGTGGGATGATCCCAGCTGGTTTCCAGGTGCCCCCCAAAGTCACTCTATCACTCCCCTCCTCAGCTGGACAGGGAAGAGAAAATAGAAGGAAAGGCTCAAAGGTTGAGATAAGGACAGGGAGTGATCACTCACCCGTGTTCATTCACCGATTACCATCCCAGACAAAACAGATTTGACTTGGGGAATTCACCTGCTCTGTCATGGGGTTGTCCATGGGCTGCAGGTGGATCTCTGCACCCCTGTGGTCCTGCATGGGCTGCAGGGGCACAGCTGCCTCACCATGGGCTGCACCATGGCTGCAGAGGAATCTCTGCTCCAGTGCCTGGGGCACCTCCTCTTCCTCCTCCACTGACCCTGGAAGCTGTAGGGTAGTTTCTCTCACACATCCTCTCTTCAGGCTGGCATTCCTATTTTTTTTGATCCTTCCTAAACTACGTTGTCCTGGAGGCACTGCCACCCTTGCTGATGGTCCCAGCTTGGCCAGTGGCAGGGCCATCTTGGCACTGGCTGGCAATGGCACCACTGGATATGGGGAAGATTCTAACAGCTTCTCACAGAAAAAGGCCGCCCCTGTAACCTTTCTACTACCTAAACCTGGCCACACAGACCCAGTACAATTGTGCTCCCTCAGGTATGCTGCACACTTTGAATGTGGAAGATCCCTCTCAGAGGGAAGCGCTTAAGGTATTTCATGTAATGAACAAGATAAATCAAAAAGTCTTGATTTAAAAAAAAAGACCTTATCTGAACCAGGGTTTGAAACCTAGTGCATATCCACCTTTAGACACAGAAACAAACAAACTCTCCACTTAGCATGAAGGCAAAGAGTTGCCATTTAGTGGAAGTATTTAAAAAGCTTCTTTATCTTCTAAGTTACTTAGAACTGGACCACTTACTATAGGAATAAGAATACAGTAAACTGCAAACATGATTATAGCCGAATCATACAACATCTCTATGAGCAAGAAGTTTGTCTCATTTATCTGGCTTAAAGCATGGCTTGGCATAAGGCTGCATCATATGAAAATCTGTGTTTTCCTTCGTGGTCTCTGGGGAAAATGGCACTATTTTTCCCTGAGCAGGCTTTAAAACAATATTATCAAATACCTTGCAGAATGATGTTTAGGAGTCATTTCCATGCTATGTGACATTAGCCCGATGTCCATGTGTGCTGCCAGTTGTTGGGCTGCTGTGTAATTGAGTGGCACATTGGCAGCCTGTCTCCGTACCAACCAAATACATTTAAGGAAGCACAGATTGTAGACAGCAGGAAGTTTCTAACCAAACTTTCTGCAGCACATATGCTACGTAACAATAAATTGTAATAGAGACATGAAAATATAGGTTTGAGGGTCAGTGAACAATGCCAATTTGTATGACACATTTACAGAAGCACTTGTGCCAATATTTTCCTACACCCTTGAGAACATCTGCAAATTACAAAATAACTATTAAAGTTTGCAGTTTGTACCTTGGCAGAAGAACAGTTCAAATTTTAAGCTATTTATATTGCCTTTTATTTTTTCCCATGTCTGTGGTTAGAAATTGATTGCTGCTTGAAAAAATTGGCACCTCTTTTTTCCCAAGCCTTGGGATTTTTTATGAACTTTGATAGGGCTCTGTTCAAAACTAAAGTTTCAATGACTGAATCATCGTATCAGAGCCAGTGAGTATCTCGTGTCTGAAAACAGCCTGCCACCTTTTGCCACCTCTTCTTAGGTCTAGCTGAAAACTTAGGATTCAAAGTAATGCAAGGGTCTAGAAGAACTGCTGTGAACTGTCCTCAGGGACTGCCCTGATTCCTGGCATGCTCTATGTAATTTCTGGAGGAAGGGGTGATATACATCTTATTCTTCTGCAAGGGATATGTGGTCATATAAGTAGATTTCTGATCCACGTTAATGCATTTGTTAGACAGAGAGAGACTATTATATAAGCCATTTATTATCTTCATTATCACCTTATTGTCTACACTATGAAAAATGACCTTTAAAAGTCTTTTTAAGACAATTATACTGAGAGATATAAAGAGAGAAACTATTTCTTCCATAAATTATATACCTTTTTTTTTTAAGACTAAATGCCACATTTTCGGGTGCCAAAGATAGAAAATATGGATCCTTCTCACTCAGACAGGAATCTGAAAGTGTGAATATTTTCTTAACATAGCTCATTTGATTTTCACTCTATACCTCAGTTGTTGAACACAGAGATTCCCAGTTGCCCTGTCCTTCAAGAGTCTCAACCCAGATACAAAAATATTACTCACGAAAAGCAGCAGTGAACTGAGAATTAATGCTAACAGGTAAATGAGAGTGCAGCTATACTGCATCTATTTCTGCCTTCATCAGCAACCCATAGCGCTATATCTTCAAGTCACAATGCAGTGCGATATGCAATGTGTATTTTAGATACCCATAGTGGTGTGGTTAAAGAAAGAGGCCAAGACACATATCATTTTAGCAAAAAAGCAATCTTTGAAGTTCAACTCTTTAAAAGAACAGCTTGTTTATAAAAAAAAAAACCAAACAGATTAATCACAGGCATTATTTTAAATACAAATCAGTTATACTATATTGTCATTCTTAGAGCTAATTCCATTTGTCTTCCGGAGTAGGAAAACAGTGGGCTTGAAATGAGTAAAAAAGAAAAAAATGAGATGGAGGAAAGGAGTAAGAGCCTTGAAAATCTTCTCCAAATAAAAATGTGAATACAGTAATCATGGAGAATAAATAGGAATGGGCCCAAGGGTACCAGTGAGTGCACTTCCTCAGAAGTTCAACATAGCTTCATAGCTTCAGATACAAAATTTCTTGTAAATCTCATTATCTTTTTATATGTCTATTTGGAAAAGCACGTTAGTGGCTTATTCTAAGGCAACAGCATTAATACTTCTATAAAGCATTCTTAAATGGGAACTGCAGCAAGTTTTAAGAACATAAACCTTGTAACGTTGTCTCAGTTCTAATTTTAGTATCCTAACAAGCCAGCTTATGTCAAAGAAAAAGTGCTAATATATCATCCCTATTTTCATTAAGTGTGCCATACTCATCTTATGGAATGACAATTAAATGAACAGAGGCCTCTCAAACTAATAAGTATCTGATTACATGTTCAGGGCTTTTCTCTGATCTTTGAAGAATGTGAACTGTGAAAAGTAGTTTTCTCCCTGACTTTGATTGCGAATATGGTAGGTTGTTTTTGGTAACAATGCAGTAGATTGCTAGTGGTATTTGCCCCTGCTCAGCCACCGAGGAGAGTTAAAAGTGGGACAAAATAGCACTGGAAATCAGAAGCCAGCTCAGGCCCTAGGCACGGTGGAGGCAGAGCCCCTGGGACTTGGCTGCAAACGGAGTCAGGACAACCAGTCCAAACAAGACCAGCAGCCAGACTGAATATTTGCTGTGGATTTGTGGTCAATCACATGGCTACTTGAAGAAGATAGATAGGTTTGAGTAGGCATTTGTGAGGTCAAAGTAGATGATTTCTATTCTCCATATTTTGTTATTCCTCAGATTTGAGATAAGGAATTCTTTTAAATTTTCTTTAACATTGCTAGAGCAATATGTATAAAGTATTCAATTTTTTTATAGTTTGTATCTATAATAATAAAGGAATTTAGGGGAGACCCTGTAAATCTCTTATTTGACGCTCTGTGAGAAGTTGGGTCTGAGACAATAAAATCAGCTGGAGTATTTGATTCAAGTTGAGCTAAAGGTTTAAGCTTAAAAAGTGTAATAAAAAATTACATTATGTCAAAATTATTATTTTTTATTAAAAGACTATTGCTTTATGAAAAAGTAAATAAGGATGCACCTGAAAAATTAAGTAAGATGATTAGTTTTCAATTTTATGTTTCAATAAGTTACAAGGATCTTTCCCTTTTGAATTATTAGCAATATTGTTGTCAATTATAAGATATGCGTTGGTTACTCAACTCTGCCACTGAAAAAACAGATGGCCCAATGTATTACCAAATATGAAAGTACTGGGTACACACAGATTTCAAAAGAATGATCTGAGATCACTGTCTGGGTAGTCACTCCTCATCCCTCATACCAGGTCTTGAAAAGACCAGAGGTGAGTGGGAACTCTGAAAATATAGACAGCATTATAACCCATGTTTAACTGCATGTCTGTGTTAGTTTTTATGCCTCCTTTATGCTGTTACAGCCAACTGAGCTTCTGGAGGTTATTTCTTCTAGACATAACTGTCCTTCTGAATAGCTATTAAAACCTGCACTATGTGGAAATTAATTAGAAACTAAAACTTCTTGGACTACAAATGCAAATGAACAAGGAGTTAATAACCTGGCAATCGTTGAATCATAAATCTCTTATGGATGAATAATACAAAAAAGCCTCTGTGCATAAATAATGGGTTTATGTTTTGAAATTTGTCATACCAAGTGGCTTGCTGGCTGTATGAACTGAGGATATGAAATACACCGGTGTGGCTTCATAGTTCTCCTACAGGAAGTTCATCCTATGGGAAATGGTGTAGCTCAGTGAAATGGCACCCCACTGAGAGGTAAGTCCTATGTTGCAACATGCAATCATTTCCTCCAGAAATTTGTTCAAGTCTTGCATTTGATACTGTTCCTATATGAAGAACATGTCCATCAAAAATTGAGGTTTTATACTAACTTTCAATGAAAAAGGTCTAGATACTGTATCAAAGAATCATACGATTACTGGGGGGTTAGAAAGGGCCTCTATAAGAGCTGAGTCCAGCCTCCTGCTCAAAATAGGTCTGATTACTTCAAGTTGCTTGGGGACTTGTCCAGCAAAATATGCTGCATAAATTATAAACCTTTTCCATTCTATTTTAACTCAAAGACCTGTGTTTGTAACTGGGCAAGACCTACCCATGGAGAATTTAAGGAAACTCATATAGTCTATTTTTCATTTTCTAAAACCATAGTATTTGCTTATTGTATTTCCCAAGTGCACTAGAGTTATACCAATATAGAAACTGCCAAGAAGTTTCCTGCTGTGCTGGATTTCATCACAACTTAATCTTTACTTTTGCATGTGAGCTAGGCTTATGTGAAGCATTTTTTTTGGAATACTGCAAAGTTCTGAAAATGTAGTGGAAAACCTTTTATGGATCCTTCAGATCTATAAACCCTTTACTTTATTCTCAGATTTCAATTTATGCTACTTCTATTTATTTCAGGTTTTGGCAGCCAGGATTTTAACATGATGAGAAGACTGGTCTGGATGCATTTTCAGAGGTAGTTCTTCAGTACTGCTGACCAGCTACTAGCACACTGCTAGAATGGAGGTTTAGCGAATAAAGTGAAAACAAATCATTCGAGCGTCTGGAGTTACTCTTTGTGCCTGATTGCCTGAACCTGTCCCACAAAATTTTATGCTGCTTGGTATGTTTTTTGGAAGCCAATATCTAATTTAGGCCACAGCTCTACTCTTGAATGTGGGAGTGCTTGATTTTGGTTCTGCTCTTTGGCTCAGGTATGAACTCAGACACATCTGAATGAAGCAGTGAGATAAGGACACCATAGTTTCTTCATTCATTCTACCTCCACACCGGTGTCCTTGTGTCCACAAATACGACTTTATGCTTTGTGGGGCCCTCACCACTGAGAAGATCAGAAGAACAGGACCCATGGGATGCTGTTTGGTTCCATGGAGTGGTGATGTAATTTCCATTTAATCTCTCACTCTCTTTCTTCCCCACCCCTCCTTTTTCCTATTTCTTTCTACATTGCTCTCTCTCTTCCTCAAATTTACCATTAAATAAAATCTATACTACTGACTTTGGTGTATGGTCTTGTTTGCACCTTAATTTGGGCAGAAGAATTTTTAATACTTTTAAGGACAGCCCTAGCTGGGAGGCTTTGTCTGTAGTTAGGGGAAGAATGGAGGGAAAGAGCAAGAGCCTGTCTTGAATGTCTTGAGTAACCACCATTCTGTTAACTATTCAGACAGCATATGCAGGTGAGCTGACTAATATTGTTATCTATGGATGCTCTGTTTTACTTCGCGCCTACACACACACACAGAGGAATATAATTCTTTGAAGAGGCATCTCCAAAATGTCCAAAATCGAAGCAAGATAGGTACAGGATTAGCATGCATGACAACTTGAGGGGTCCACATATGCCCTGAGTGGGAAACATTAACACTGTGGATGATAGAAGTAGATTCATTTATCACTAATTGACAAGTGGGCTAGATTTTTACAAATGGAGGAGTGTTAGTGAGATGGCTATACTTGTGACAACTAAGGGACAGATAATTTCTTGGCCTTGTCATTAGTTGGTTTTTGTTTGTTTGTTTGTTTTTGTTGTTGTTGTTGTTTTTGAGATAGAGTTGTGAATAAAGGAAGTGTGATAAATATTTTAAATTTTTATTTCATTTAAACATTGAAAATAATCAGTTTGGTGATTTGTATAAAATCACAGAGGTGTTTATGTTTCAAAATACCATTAAGATCATTCAGTCTAACCTTTGATCCTGAGATTAACTCAGTTGGTTACAGCATGGTGCTAATAACACCAAGCTTGTAGGTTCAATCCCCATACAAGCCATTCACTTAAGAGCTGGACTTGATGATCCTTTGGATTTCTTCCAAATCAGAATATTTTGTGAGATTCTGTGAAACTTAGCGCTGCCAAATCTGCCAAATCATGTTCTTCCCACTCAGTCAGCCAATACTTGTTTAAGGAGAATAAGGGCACTCTGCTACTTGTTTTCCTTTGCTGCTTTCACCCACATGTCCCTCAATTTACTAGCTTAAAGTCAGCCTAGTTACAATCAAATTCTTTTGTCTGTCTTTTTTTTTTAATTGCCTTTTGCTGTATTCTTGTCTTCATTGATTTTTCAGTCTGAGCCTTAGCTCCTAAGCCTAAAACATCCTCAGAAAGGTCTTCTGTCTTTCAGATATTTTTTCTTAGTCTACTTTCTCTCAGCTAATCTACAGCACACATCAGGGAGATGTTAACTTCATTTCACGGTCTATGTTACATGAGATCTTCACTGGGATTTTTGTGGACACAGATGGGAGTCATATTCCAAGCAGCAATGCCTTGTGTGGATTGTAGGCTTGACTGAGAGGAAAGAGTGAAACTGAGAGATTGGAAAGCCAAAAAGGCAAACTTTCCAATGATTTCAAGTCTATTATGTGTATGTGTACTTTAAGTCTCCTATCTATGCACTGATGTGTGAGGAACAGTGGCCGGCTGGGTACACCTTTGGCAGCCTGTGTTTCTGGAATACCCATAGAAGGGCTGGAGTAACCAAGGCTGTGGCTAAATGGGTGACTGTGAAGTCTGGAGCCTGCCTATACCTGCAGTCTGGACTATGGCAATACCCCACAAAGAGCGAATTTACCAGGGACTGCTGGTACTGAAATCATGTGGAAAATTTGCCCATGGTGTCCGACAAATCTAAAACAGCTGAAAATGACATTTAGAAAATTCAATCAGTAGAGCAAGCTGAGCAGTTTACAGGGCCCCTGTCCATATAAGGATAATAATATATGTTCAGCCTGTATATTACCCAAAACATTTGCACACTGTCCTGTAAATGGATTATGTGATATTCTACAGAGCAGTACAAATAAATCCAGTGCAGGCAAAAGATATGCTGAGCAGGCTGCTTGTTGAAAGTCAGAGAGTGCACACACAGATACAGACATAGGCATGCATATGCTACTTTAAATGCCTTGAAAAAATAGATACATTAAATTCCAAGGAGGTTTTTGGGAATCCATTCAGGGTAGGGTTTACAGATTTTTTTTTCATGTTTTTTAATTCGGTTTCTGTTTAAATGGATAGGAACTAAACATTCACTACCCTTAAGAAGTTAAAAATAAATAAATCATTTGTCACTTGGTGCCTCAGTTTCACAGGGAATAATAATGTTCCTTTCTTTCACCTCTCATCTGTCACAGCTGTTTTGAAACAAGGTTATCTCATGTAGAATGACTTCCATGTGGATTTACTCTAGAATCATCCTGGATCCTTAGGGGCTAGGGATAGATTGACTGGTCTATACTCCTCCAAATCCTCTTTCTTGCCATTTTTTTTAAAGCTATGTGTAGCATTTGCCTTTTTCTATTCATCAGTCTAGTCATTATTTAGCACAATTAGGAATTTAGACATTTCTTGTTTAGCCAAGCTG
Organism: Grallaria varia; assembly: GCA_013396735.1. Classification (NCBI taxonomy): domain Eukaryota; kingdom Metazoa; phylum Chordata; class Aves; order Passeriformes; family Formicariidae; genus Grallaria; species Grallaria varia. The sequence goes on from VWZG01007483.1 coordinate 500,131, forward strand.
GTCTTCTGCTCTGTCTACCTATTTTCTTCCAAACTGGGATAAATTGCACTTACTCATCGTAGGTATTGTTCTTGGGGATCGGACAGATCCCCTGAGCAATTTTGACTGTGAGAACAGCCTCCCAGAAAGATCAATTTATCAGTTCCCTGGACAAGCACAATGCTACTATCCTAAAGTCCAGGGTCTTTAGTCACAGTTTTAAGAACAATTTAGATTGGAAAGGGCCTCTGGGACTCGTCTGGTCCAGTCCCACACCCAGGGTGAGTCCAACCTAGCTCAGGTTGCTCAGGACCAAGGACAGAGGTTCCACAAAATTCCTGGGCCATCTCTTCCTGTCTTTGACTACCTTCAGTGCTAAAAATATTTTTGTCTATCTACTCAGAATTTGCTTTGTTTTAACTTGTGACCCTTGCTTCTCATCTTATCACCGAGTACCTTATGGAAGAGTCGGGCTTCATCTTCCCTATACCCTTGCACTAGGTACTCTGATACTTACCATTCTCACTTGCTTCAGGGTCCACATTGTGGTCACTGCAGACCAAGACTCCCCTCAGCTGTCATATCACCAAGCAGTTCTTCCTTGGTTTTGAGTAGATTTTGCAGAAGAGTACCTCCCATGTGTGAAAAATCCTCCTCAAAACATTCTGTAAATATCTCTTTTGCATGAACGATGCATGGCAGAAAAAACTTGTTTCTTAGGTTTATCTACAAACTGAATGACTAAAGCTTGACTAAGTTTCTAGCTTGGCCAAAGTAATGAACAGCCCAAAAATACACTATATATTAGCTTGTGGGACTGACATGAACGGCACAGATATGATATGTAATTTGTTAGAATTTAACTGGAAAGTGCAACTCCAGTTGTAACCTGAAAATATTTCCTGTCTGATATTGATGTGGAGAATACTGAAGTCTATTTGTTTAAAGGATTGAGCGTCCTTATTAGAAGGATTTCAATGAGAATTATTGACAGTACAAGTAAGACACCACAAACCGATCTTTTTTATACCATGAGAGTTGATCTCAAAAAGGGCAGAAAATCCTTCATGTATAATCACATTTCTGCAGTCAATAATTTAAAACAATAACCATAATTTTATTTCTGACTACGATTATTATTAGGCTGTCCTGAGGAATTTAAAATAATCATGAAAACTAACTATTGATGGTTTTAAAAATGTCACAGATATTCCAGTTTGTTGCAGATTATTTTCTGTTTACCTCGTTAATTCGGGTTAGGAAATCAGATAAAATGCAAGGCTTTGGCTTTTCATTTAACAGGGGAATATACATCATTGTAGACCTATCTCACTTCCTCAACAGTCTTTAGTGAAATCATGTATGAGATTTCTCATTGGAAGTTCTGCAGGAAAGCAGTGCAGTGAAATACAGCTCCCTGACAACCTTTCATTACGTATGTCTATTTTTAATCATTTCCCAGTAGAGCGCAGTGGGACAGAACCATATTTAGATATATTTAGCCAGGAGATTTACAGCTGCTAGGAAACTCCAGAGAGTACACAATGTGACCTCAGCAACACAGGCCACTTGGGGCACTTCTGATCTGCATTCAGCTCTTTACACTCATTCACCACATCTGTGTTCAGGGTTTCAGTCCTTATATCATTACATTTGAAAGTCTAAGTCCAGTAAATCTCAAATAACATCAAAAGCTTAAGGGTAAGAACATCTTTACTTCTTCATATGCTATGGTATAAGAAGTAGTGTGTTGTAGGATCTATAGGTATATTTTTTTGCATAAGGATAAGTACTCTGAAAGTTCAAGTGACGCACAACTCAAACTGGGCCCTGAAAATTAGTGTCCATTTCTAGTCTTCTTTAACTTGTGCCTCAGCTCCACATCTATAAAGCAGGACTGATAACACCCACTATCTCAACAAGATGCTGTGAAAATACAATTGTATGTATGCAATGATTAGATGCTGGAAAGACAAATATTATAGAGGAAGTCAAAGAGAAATTTGCATGTTCAATGTAAAGTTTGATTGGCATGTAGCATCTTAAGCTTTAAGCTGATCATCAAACAGTAAAGTTTTTGAATTGTTTGTCTATATATGAAATGACACAGAGATGTCAGAAAAAAATAGCAGCAATTAGGCATTAAATTTAATCCCTATTATAGGTACAGGGAAGATACAAGGTCCTACATTGTCTACCAATATGCATGTCATGGTGTGCATTATGACTATGCAGATTAGCATATGCCTGTCTATTTAACCATTTCCTTTTGAAGCCCTAACAATCTCCTAGTCTAATGTTCATGTCTTGTATATGTGTACAGTGGAATAAAATTTTGGTCATGGTATGTAAGTAACCATATGCAGATGAGATGTTTCTTTGCATTTTTGCAGCTTGTATCAAGATTATCTTCATCATTACCTGGCAAAACTTAGCTTAGTCTTCAAAAGACAGTATTCACAACCTTGATGACCTACTGCCTCTAGTAAGGTTTGGTTTTGGTAGGGTTTTTTTCTTAATATTTTCTGCTATCAGCTATGGATCTTTCATTTATATTTAACTCAATTGTTGTTGCTCTAGCAAAGATTTTCATAGGGTATTTCCATTTCAATAGATTCAAAGATTGCCAATATTGACTGTTGAGATATTACTTATTGTAACCTCTTTCAGAGACATTTTTTCTGGTCAAATATGGTCAATTCCAAGCCACTGAGTTTGTAGTGGATATTCTTCCATGACACAGGAGGATTTATCAATAAAGATACTGACAGGACACACATAGCTTAATGTATGTGCTCTTATTTGAAAGTGTCCTCTAGAGGTGGGGGAAATAAAATGAAGGGAACTGGAACTTAGGATTTGTAACAAAAGGGTCAAATGCATCTCTGTTTGGGTGTATTACATCCTGAAAAGATTTATAAAACTTTTTACATTCATGCCTGTCAGGAATGGAGCAGTATTTTATTTTGGTTTATGATTTCTCATCTGCCAAAATCTAAGATGTTGCTTTGCCTCTATCACTGTGCAAGTAATGCAATAATTTATCCAACTGGCTGTCAAGTCATTGGATGCTATTTGATGGTGACTTTGGAAATGTAGAGTGGTATTGTATTTTCTTTTTTGAGTATTTCGGGTGTACCCATTTGTTACACACCAGATCAGCTATTATTGGATCAGAACCACCGTGTGGAGGATGCATACGTGTGTGTGGAGGGGAAGGGATATGTCGAACACCACGGAAGTGGGGTGGCATCTTATCCCTCATCCATCGCCCTGGAGCCCATACAGGAAACTGCTGGAGCAGCAGCCAGTCACAAACAGTCCTGAAAAATGGTAACACCCCCAGCTCCTGGAGCCCCTGACCCAGCTTGGACTGGCAGGGACAGTGAGAACACGGCCCCTCACCCTGACCTGGGACCCCAGAGTGTCTCGGGGTCAGAGGCACCACCTGCGGGGTTTGGCCACAGGGACCAGAGCAGATAAAACCAGAGGCATAGGGGTGCCACGTGTCATGGTGCCACCTGGATGCGTGAGAGCTGGTCTGCCATGGAGTCTCAGTGGGCCCTTGTTAAAGTTTCAGATTTTTCAGGATTTTTTCTTTCCTCTCCGGCTAACAATGAACTTTGCGGGGCGGGGGGG
>VWZG01007483.1:509280-540856 GCA_013396735.1 Grallaria varia
AGGAGGGAGAAAAGGGTGCCCTGACAGAGAATCTTGGCATAAATAAGTGATTTTGCTGTTCATAAACAGTGACATACAGTGGAGTTCAAGTCCTTATCAGATAACTGTGTTGTGCTTGCAGTAAATAGAGGCAGGAAAAAGAATAATCTTGTTTTGCTGTAGAGGACTATAGCAATGACTTGAAAAAAAGCTTTGCTGCAGGTCTGATGATGTGATGTATAATTTTGACATCATCCTTTGTGGAAAATATATCATATTTTGGAGAAGATAATGTTAGGGTGAATGCAGAGAAAGAATGTAGCCATTTGAGTGTGAAGGATTTCTAAAGGGTTTTAAAAGGTTGTATCTAGAGGAGCTAGACCAAGAAACAAATAACCACTTCCTTCTTTGCCTCTTGCTCTAACATTCAACTAAGGAAAATAAAAGAACATTGTTTAAGTTATCAGTGACAAATGCAAGATAACCTCCCCGGAAACCAAAATGCAGTCAATCATCAGATTTATGACCTTTCTAGCCAGGGAAAGGAGGGGGATAGAGATGCTGAACAAAAGATGTGCTACTCTTCCTTTCAGTCCCTGTGCAGTGTATGTGCATCCATAGTTTAGACACAACGTGTTGCTTTTACAAAGCAAGCTTTAGGAAGGGTGGCAGGAAGAAAGACTGCTAGGGAGCCATTGTGGTGCCCTTCACAGGGTGTTGCACCTTTAAGCATGGAGGAAAATGCTGCTTCAGGTGACACATCCACCTCATTCAACAACAGATCAACACACAGCTTGGCTCCTCTGTCAACTGAAAGCTTTGTTAGCAACATTTTATGGTATAATGACAGTGATCCCAAGCTAGCAAAACTCTCCTTACCTCTGACAACTATCCTGAGCAAGCAAGAGTTAAATACAGAATACGTAAATTCTGCCTGGAATAAAAAATAGTTCCAGCACTCAGTTTCAAAACTGTACTGAGTGCTGGAACTATTTTTCATTCCAGGCAGAATTTACGTATTCTGTATTTAACTCTTGCTTGCTCAGGATAGTTGTCAGAAGCAATTTGATTGCTGTCCTAAATGAACTAGAATCATGGAAGCTGATCGTAAAAGGCCACTAGTCTGTCCAAGGCATAGGATGTGGTTTAGGAGAACAAAGAAAATTGGAAATTTATGCTTTGCGTGTGTGCACTAATTATATCAAAACAGGTACATATAATGTGATGTATAAAGCAATACAGACAAGAATATATGCCCTTCACATTAGCTAAAGGTATACCAGCACAAAACTGCTTACAGGAAAACAAGTAAAATATAACAAAGCTTGATTTTTATTTCCACCTACTTTCCTTCACAGCTTCTGCCATATATATGTGTAAATGACACACTGAAAAAGCTGTCTGAGGAAAATAAAACTATGTTGTACTGCATGTTCAGTCTGGGACAGTGTTACTTGTAGGAAATTGTACACAGGTCCAATAGGAAAATGTAGGATGGACTGAGAACTCTTACATGCCTTGGAGATTAAGATGTTGATCTCAGAGTATTGTGACTTTCCATGCCTGTCCATTGAGTAGTGGGGTAGCTGTAGCTGGCATACATGGGCAGCATAAACTTCCCAATGCTACATATCAACTTTGGCATGCACAGAGACTAGTGGAAATGAACCAACACAATCTTCTGTTTAACTCCTTGTGATGGGTCTGGCTGAGCCAGAATTTGTTACCCCGTAGGAGCCCTCACAGTGCTCTGCATTGGTGTCAATAACACACCCATATTTTGGCTCACTCACTGTTCAGTCAAGGGCAAGATCCTGGGAGGGGGCACAAATAGGCCAGCTGACCCACACTGACCAAAGGGATATTCCATACCATGTGACGTCAACCCAGATATAAAAGCTGGGGCAAGCAGGAAGGGGAGGCACTCACTGTCTCCGATGGCTGCCTGCTAACATCTGACACACGTGTAGGGGCCCTGCTTCCCACAGACGGGTCCGACCATCACTGCACATGGGAAGTAGAGATTAGTTGTTGCTTCTGCTTTGCACACGCGCACCCTGCTATTGCTTTTGCTTTTGCTATTTGTATCAATATACACTGCCTTATCGCAACCCACGATTTGTGCTGGTTTTTTTGTTTCCACTCTTACTCTCTCCCCTGTCCAGCTGGGAAGGGGAGTGATAGAGCGGCTGGGTGGGCACCTGGTATTCAGCCAAGGTGAACCCACCACTCTCCTGGTGCCATTTCAAATGTTACACCCTTTATTTTTGAGGTATATCTTCCTTCTATTATGAAGAACTTAAGACTCATCTCTGACCATGTCATACCTTTCATTAGAAGAGGAATCCTGCTTGTCATCAATAGTATATTCTTTTATTAGTTTATAACTCTGTTTATGGGAAATTTAACTTACATATATTTCTTCTTTGCCGAGAAATCCCATGTGCAATCCTTGCAGAAATATTGAGCACTTCTAGAAGGGTTGCAGGTATCATTAGAGGATATTTTTACAAAACAGTCAATATACAAGAATGTAAATGTAGTCTTTCCCATTGGAATGATCTGGTTAGATGCATTAGGGACTTGCAGATTGAATTTAATGTGTACAGTCAGCAACAGTCCTTGGGAGCTGGTATGTTTTCTTGTGTTTCAGAGGAGGGTGACATTGCCCCATCACACTGCAAGTGAGTAGGAGCATGCCTCTGGTCACAGTATGCTTGACAAAAAATGTGGTGAGAGGCAAGTTTGTACTTTGCAGCAAGCTCAAGCCAGCCCTAGAGATGCAGCGGGGATCCTGCCCTATGTTGAAGTGCACCCTAGGAACCTAGGCACCCTTTTCATTCAAATTCATCTCTTCCTCTTGTGGCTAAGGATGGATGAAAAGATGTGACTTCATTCACAGATAGCAAAGGATTTGCCCTGCAGAAGATAGATCATTTTGTTTTCAAGTTTGCGTCAACTCTTGGTAAACTTTGGTGCCATTCTGACAACAACTGCCTCATAGTTAGGTCTTTCAGGACCTATTAGATGGCAAATGTTCTTATCTAAAAAGGTTTCTGTCATCTAAACCAGACAGTATGATTAATTCCGTTATGAATGTTTATAGATGTGGAAAGTATAAAGTCATGACAAATATTCAGAAGGACAGCAGGAAGAAATCACAGATGACTAAAAGGTTCTAGGGAGATCAAGTATGTAATTTTTATACTTAATGTCATCAGGGTTTACTGCAACTTTACTGTCCAGTTGTGGGTTTTTTTATGGTTGTAAAGGTGCACTGGAGTTATTGAGATGAATATACAAAACAAGCACCCATTTTAGTAAGATCCACTGGAGGGCTTTGCTGACTTTGCCATGAGTTAGGTGGTTGAAAGAAACCTGGACTGTAGAGCACTGCTACTACACACCCCCAGAAGTCTGCAAAGGACGTGTCAAGGCCTATTCAGGCCAACAAATATTAGGGGAAGAATTAGACCTAAAATTCTTCTGTTCTGGGATTTTTTTCTCTCCAAAACTGAGTTTTCTAATGGAGATAGTTTTGGGGGTTTGTTTGTTTGTTTGTTTTTGGTTTTTGTTTGTTTGTGTTTTTATTTTATTTTATTTTTTTTTATTTTATTTTATTTTATTTTATTTTGTTGTTTTCCACCAGAGAACTGAACAGAACTGCTGAAGAACTGCTCTTTAAAACATATCCCAAATCTTGTTCTGTTTCGTCCCCTGCCTTATGTTTTTACTGAAATACTGGGTGTAACATGAATGCTGGTAATATTACAACCCCCACCTCCCACCTCAGCCTATCCTAGGCCTGCAGGCTGTTCTATACAATGTACACAATGCCACCTGTTGACCTACTCAGATATAGGGAAATTTTTGCCTGATTGAATGTAGAATGGTTAAAATTTCACTGGCTTCTCAGGCATTTTTAATCTAGGGGTTTTCTAATATATTTTGAAGTTTTTTATAATTTTGTTCTATAATTTTGTATTAAAAATCTTCACTTCTGCAGAGGCCTTACTCATTCTAGCCTTCTACTTAGGGAACTATCTTGGTTTTATTCCAGTTATATCATGTGCCTGACACTCCTGATTATGGGTTCAGTGATTGCTAACAGACAAAGATTGAACAGAAGTATATTTCATTCAGTGTCCTTAACTCATCTGAATACCTTCCACAAGACTTTTAAAGGTACAGCTTCCCACTCAGGTAATACTTAACTCCCTTTCTGTACTTATTTGAAGGTGTCATTTCTCCACTTAACTGAAATTGGCTTAGCCAAGACAACTGATTTATTGGGATGCTTTCCAAGTGAGACCAATTTAGTCTAGTAATAATGAACTCTCCCTAGCTGTTCACCTAATCTTTGGAAATAATGCCATATAGCAATCGTTCACTTAATCTAATCTAAGATGTTGTCTTTGGCAATTTCAATAGTTTAAAGAGAATGCATTCAACTGCACTTTTATTAAATTTGGTTTCATATTTGTTCAGCTGTCTAAGAATTTCTCCTCCTGGCTGGACAGAACGTTTCCTTGGGGAGACAGGACACTTGCAAGGGTTGAAAAACTCCATCCAGAAAATGCATGTTTACTGTCTGATTAAGCAAGAGCTTCCATAATTCCTTTCTGGCTAGGCTTCAGGTTTTGCCTAGCTCCAATTTAAAACTACAGTGAAAGGGTCATCTGTGACTTAATACAAACAGAAGATTAGGACTACTCAATCTAGAGGCATTTTCCCTGTCAACTCTAAGGAGATAGACGCTTCAGGGATCCTGGGAAAGTCTGGCTAAGAAGATAAGTAAACAGGGCTCCTGCCCAGCCAGCTTCCAGCATTCACCTCTCCCTTGTATCCTCCTGATTGAAACCTTCGAAGTCCAGCTCAGTGTGTGGCTGCACAGCTGCTTGCACACCCCATTATCATGTCCCAAAGATATGATAAGACTGAAAGTCTTGCAGAATTTTCTTTGTAAATAATGAGGAGCCAGACATCAGCTTCATAGTTTCCTTCTGCTCCACTTTTCAAGCATGAGGAGGGTGCTAGCTGGACTCAGGACTTATGGCCGACTACAAACCCCCATTACTGCTCTCCTGCAAATGTTTTACATACTGCAGCCCGGGTATGGTATTTAAACAGCATTTCTGCAGAGGTGTTTCTCTGGAACATGTTGAAATCAGGGAAAAAAAAAAAAAAAAAGACTGCCAAAGAGAGATTAGAATGCTACGCTTCATCACACTTCATACATTGAAGTACGGAGTGGGTACCTGAAAATCCTGACATGTGAATTTCAAGGGCAACTGTCCTAACACTCCTCCTCAGATTCCTCACCTCCTCCTCAAAGCCTGTCATCTTTAATCTGTTCCAAAAGCAAACATTATGTTCCCTGGGAGTATATTGACAGATTAAGGCATAAGGTCTTTCTAGCAAAAGTATGGGGGGTTTTTGTTGATTTTTTTATCTTTTTTTTGTTGGTTTTTTTTTGTTTGTCTTGTTCTTTCTTTTTTTTTTTTTTTTTCGATGGTTGAAGCTCACACCTGTAATGACCCTTCTTTTGTTTTCTTGCCTTGGCTACTAGAATAAACATGAAAATGTCTTTTTTTTTTCCCTCCCCAAAAAAATTTTGAGAGGAAAAGATCAGCATCCACATATATATGTCACTTGTCTTATTTTTGTGAAGAGGCTTAAGGAAAGGGATTTTCTAAAGAAGCTTAATATTCACCATAGAAGCCCTACAGATACACTGCCAGATAAGAATGGCAAACTCATAATACCAACAGAAATAGTCTGTAGCAAAGGAAGAAAACACAGCTGATGTCTAAGCAGAGTGGAAAGAACGGAAACTGAAGAATGTGAGAGCAGGCAATATATTCTTTCCAAAGCACAAAGGATCTTACTTAGTTAAATAACTTTTACAGTTTATTTAACAAAACAGCTATTTTTACATTCTCCCTCTACTTTGGCAAATCTGGCTTTCAGGATAGATAAGCAAATGGGGGAAGTTGAACGTCCACAGTGAGCAGTAACAGCTGGTAAGCTAATCAACTGAGTCACTGTTTCTGGTAGAGATATCCCTACATACACATTAGCTATTAATACATATAACAGGAAAACAAGTTTCCCCGGATGGGAGAGGTAGCAGTTAAGAGTTAGAAGTGTTATTTCTAATCTGTCAGTTCCAACTAGGAAAAATATCCAAAGTAGCTTTAAAATAGTCTGCAGCTGGGAGGGGATGCTTGCCCCGTTAAAACTGATGGAAGAAATAAAGAGGGGGATTCTGCCTTTCTCTTGGGACCTTCTAGAAAGATGACATTGCTGTGTCACTGATTAAGAAGGTGAATTATGCATGCTGCTTTTTAAAATCTAGTCTCTCTGCCAGCTTGTGTTGATAGTCCCGACTTCTAGAATGCAATTCCCCATGAGCGATGGCTCAATGACTTTCTTGTGCATATTAACCATCAGTGTTATCAAGGAAGGAGACAGATGGATTGGTTCTGTTATATATGTGTTCACTGGAACACAAAAGAAGGGTGAAGAGACAAATTATATACAAGGTTCATTCCTGTTTCCTGACTTAAAACTTTATCTAAATCCTACTGGAGGTACAGAAAATAGTTCTAACTGCACAACTTAGATGCAAATACCTATTTCATTACCGAGAGGATTGGCTTGGAATATAGAAATAAACTCACATTCAGGAACAAGATCTGGGGTGCATATAAAAGTGCCTTTGTACAAATCAAGATATTTTTCTGTTACAGTCCTGCACAAAACTAGTAGGAGACAACAAAAAAAGGCGTAACACCTTGAAGGGGTGAAAGAAAATAAAGCTTTTAAAAATCAGATTGCTCTAATTAAATGTGAAAAGGCCTTAATTACAATCAGAGCTATTGTGAGACACAGCATGCCTCTGTGTGTGTGAGTGAATACTATTTTCTGTGTTTTAACAGCTTACTATAAACTTTACAGTTCCCATGTTACAATTTTAATCTGGCTTTATAAATACAGATAATATATAAATGAATTATACCTGAATAATTTCAATGGGAAAATGTTTGTAAATAGAGAAAATAGGCACTGTTAGATTACATTGTGAATCTTGTACATTAATTCAAGAGGGAAGCAAAGACATTAAAATAGTTCCAGTTCTTTAAAGACACTTATTCTTGTCAGGCTTTATAAGTTGATTTTCATGTGAATTGAAGTGGATTTGTTATCATGGAAGTTTGTTTTTATCAAAAGTTTCCACAAATTAGCATTTTCCAATACAAAAAGTTTTCCTACAGAGCTTATACGTGAAAGCATCTAAGCTCAGGAGAGGAAAAAAAAAATAAAGGCTGCACACACATAGAAGCACTATGTTGTATTTTGAAATTCTATCAGCATCAAATGCATATTCACCAGCCTCAGACAAGAGGATTCTGATTTCAAGCTGTTTACTGCCTGATACAGAGCTCCCTGCACATTCCTTTAAAAAAACTAATCACACAGGTCTTTGAGACAGGCTGGTGTCTGATCTGCTCTCCACAAAGACGCGGTGATTGCATTTCAGACTTAGGTGCAGAGGGAGTATCCTCAGTCAGGCTTTCTCGAGGCAGGAGGTGTAGGATACAAACCACGCTTTACTCTTGGCACTGCTTATGCCATTTGTGCCCCAGAAGTGCAGTAAGGGGTGACCTGTGAAAACCTCATGTCTGCCTCCCTTTCCAGGTTCAAAAGTCCAGGCAATACTTCCTTCTCCTATGTTGGTGGCTGGTGTTCTGAAAGCCATACTGATCCAACAGGATTAAAGCGAAGACCTGTCTCTTATAAGGCATTTGTCTAAGGCTGAAGGCATTACAGGCTTTGTGTGCATTAGTACATTAACAGGGCCAGGGCTGAGCTCTGCTATGTGTTCACCATCTGCTAAAATGTTTGCACAGATTTTGGCCCAATTCTGGCTTCGATCAGCTAGTGCATCCCAAATGGTCTTTGGACTTAGGGTGGTTACACAAGCCAGAGACCATTCCTAAACAGTCATATCAATATATTAAATTTTATGTGTAATAGTAATATTATTCAATTATTTTACCATATAGAATACATGTAATAAATAAAATGTATTTATATAATTCACAAATTTTGATATAGTAGTTTAATGGAATATTATAATAATGGAATAATACTATTAATAATCATCTAGATAACTACTATATAAATATAACACTCTGTCAATGTATTAATCATAATGATATATAATACTATGACAATGTATTAATATTGGTTTCTACATAATGCTAATATAACTGCTTTATTTAGGAAGAATCAGGGGGTTTAGCTGTATACCTGCACTGTGCCATAACATTTGTTTCAGAACCAAGGAACAGCTTCCATTCCATCTTAATTCCCATTAGAGATGTGACCACAAAGTCCAGTGAGTGGTCCGCAAACAGAGCAGTGGTTTCTAAACTGCTGTAGGTTATCTTTGTCTTCTGGAGACATCTGCCATAAACCATAATCCGAAGCTAGAAATAACTGTGGTCAGTTTATGACAAAAACATGAACTCTGCTGTTATATACCAGTAGCCATCAGTGGGTTTTGGGGTCACTGGGGCATCTTCCTGCAACTGTGGGGGCCTGTACTCACTTTATTACCTCTTTCTATTGGGATGCTTTTCAGCTGGTTTATGATTTTTTATATTATCATTATAATTCTTAAGAGTGAAAATAATAGGCAGCATTTCCATCTACAGAAAAGAAACATGCTGCCTCATTAGCAGCTCTGCAATGGTCAGAATTTGCAGCACTGCTAAGAATATCACACAGGGGTCCTTTTCAGTTCATAATCCCCAGGAAATGTAGGGCCAGAGACTGGTAAAACAATACGTGTTCTGTCAGCTTTCCTAAAATGCACCGTAATCTCTTCCCTTTATCAGGTCTATGCAGCCCTCGTTTGCTAGGAGAAATTAGCTGGAACTAATTTACAAGCAATGAGTAATAGGCAATTTATCTAGAAGCTTACAACTGTTGCCTGGATACAAATCTCTTCAAATGCTTTTATATATAAAATGCTTTGCACCTATTTGTTTTGATGACAAATCGTCAAACAGAAAGCCAGGGCACATGACATTATTACCCTAAACTCCTGTATGGCAAAAGTACTGTCCCTGTGCTGCCACTGAATAGGTATAATAAGCAACAGTGTCTTGTAAAGCTCGGTATGGTGAGAGAACCCACATGGCCTCTGAACATAGTTCTTATTTTCCTCTAGAGGATTAGAGACATGTGAGTGCAAAGATCAGAATTTCACTTAATCATCTGACTTCACTTATTAGTAGCTGCTGCTTTTTTTCAAGGTAAAGCATTGGAGAAAACTATTATAAAAAACCACAAACTTCCATTCAAATAGACTGAGTTAACAAAGGGCATTCTTTATCTCTTTTAAAAATGGGACTGTTGGAATTAATTACAAGGATGTTGAAAATCTCTGAGTAGGAACCAAAAAAATTACAAACCAGACTATTGTACTTTGTGGAGAGGTGGGTTTAACCAGCCCTTTTTAACTTGTTCTAATACATGCATTTGCCTTGCCAAAATCAGGCTGTGTACAGATGTATGCAAATCAAATATGAGAATTCCCAAGGGGAATGCTAAGCTGCACCCACATGTCCAGCTGCTGAACTGTGTCCCAAAAATACAATACTCCGGTGGGAAACTAGGAAATCTCCTCTGCAGAGATTTGCTCCTCACTCTGATTAGGCCCACACTCTCCTTCTGGTAGCATGAGAAGTTTGATAAAATTGTAATGTAGCAGGTCTTAAGCTAGAACATCTACTCTTGGTTTTTTTGGCTGATAAAAAGAAAACAAAGTGGCAAACAAAAGACAGGAACTCAGACATGAGGACAGTTGTAAAGCTTCTGTTGCATTCTGTTGCATTTCTCCCTATTGATTTATCCCTTATATTTTTGAGCTTCATCAAACAAAGGACACCAGAGTGAAGTTTAAGAGTCTAGGAGCCTTGGGCAAGGAATTTACTTTTGGTAATTTGTGATATTGCTCAGATTCCCTTTCCCTGGCAGCTTCCGAGCAGAACATAGGTGGGCTGGGCTTCTGCACACTACTTAAGCTAGAGATAATTTATGTCAGTTTATCAAGATTTTTTTTACTTTGGAAGTTTCTAACAATCATGAGTTTCCCTATTAAAACCACTACTTAACACTTTTACAAATTCCAAGCAAGCAAGCAAGCAAGCAAACGAATACATGAGATAAAGTAATTTTTACCCACTGTATTACATTGCTTCCTTCTGTTATCTGTGGCCCTGGTCTGCTTGATACACATTTCCTCCAGGTCTCAAGGATTTGGAGAGTCACTACCAAATCGCTTCTGCCACAGCTATGCCCTCTCAGCCTCCCTTGCCATCCCAGGTACTGGAATAGGTACGAGGCTCTGGAACTTGAGGGGTGGACAAATGATAGTGAAGGTCCCTCTGGGGCGTTAACTCGGAGCAAATCTGTCAGCTCTGTGCATTACAACTACAGCTGTTAGGAAAGAAGGGTAATTGCTGTAGGTGACTCCCTTAGGGAGTCTGAGGGCCCTTTATGCCCACTGGATTCATCCCACTGGGAAGTTTGTTGCCTGCCTGGGACCCAGGGAAGAGATTACTAGAAGATTCCCTGGACTCATTCAGACTTCTGATTATTATCCAGTTCTAGTTGTCCTGGCTGGCAAGTGGAGAGGAGAGGAGTCCTAGTGCAATCAAAAAGGACTTCAGGGCACTGGGATGACTGACTGAACAGTCAGAATTACAAGCAGTGTTTTCCTCAATCCCTGTAGAAGGGAAGAATGCCTAAAGGAACAGGACAACCCATCAGATCAATGCATGGCTTAAGGGCTGGTGCCATCAGTGGAATTTTGGCTTTTCTATCATGGGGTGGTTCATATGGCACCAGGCCTGCCAGAGACAGATGGGGTTCACCTGTCTAAAAGGGGAAAAGGATTCTAGCCCGTGTGTTAGCAGGCCTGATTGAGTGGGCTTTAAACTAGGTTTGAAGGGCAAAGGGGATAAGATCAAGCTCACTAGAGATGAGCCTGGTGTGAAATAGCCCAGCTGAAGTGCATCTACACCAGTGCACGTAACATATTAAACAAACAGGAGGAGTTGAAAGCCTTTGTGCTTCAGTAAAGCTATGATGTAGTCACCATCACGGAAACATGGTGGGGTGACTCACATGACTGGAGTGCTACAATGGATGTCTACAAGCTCTTCAGAGAGGACAGGTGCGGAAGGAGAGGCAGTGGAGTGGCTCTGTGCATTAAGGGAGTGTTTTTACTGTACAGAGCTCAAGGATAAGGATGATAAGGTTAAGTGCCTCTGGGTAAGAATCAGGGGGAAGACTAACAAGGCAGATATCATGGTGGGAGTCTGTTATAGACCACCCAACCAGGATGTAGGGGTGGATGAACTATTCTGTAAGTGGCTGGCTGATGTTTCATGATTGCCAGCCCTTGTTCTTGTGGGAGATTTAACCTGCTAGATGTCTGCTGGAGATACAACACAATGGAGAGAAGGTAGTCTGGAAGGTTCCTGGAGCATGTGGTAAGCGAGCCCATCGGGGTGGCGTCCTGCTAGTCCAGTTCTTTATGAACAGAAAAGGGCTGGAGGGAGATGTGGTGGTCAGAAGCTGTTTTGTATATAGCAACCATGAGATTATTGTGTTTTTTATTCTGGGTGAAATAAGGAAGGGGCTCAACAAAACCTCTACCTTGGATTTCCTGAGGGCGGACATTGGCTTGCTCAGGACACTGGTTCAGAGATTCCCTCGGGAAACAGCCCTTAATAACAAAGGGGTCTAGGAAGGCTGGACACACCTTAAGAAGGAAATCTGAAAGGTGCAGGAGCAGTCCGTCCCTACGCGCCAAAAGATGAGCCTGCGGGGAAGAAGACCAGCCTGGCTATACAGGGAGCTTTATTTGGAACTCAGGGAAAAAAAGAGAGTTTAAAACCTTTAGAAGAAAGGCAACTCAGGAAGAGTACAAGGGTGTGGTCAGGTCATGTAGAGAGAAAATTTGAAAGGTGAAAGCTCAGCTAGAACTCAAACTGGCCAATGCTGTGAAAAATAATAAAGAGTGGTTTTATAAAAACATTGAAAACAAGAGGAGGGCTAAGGAAAATCTCCATCCTTCCTTGGATATGGAGATGAACATTGCAAGGAGGGATGAGGGAAAGGCTGAAGTACTTACTGCATTATTTGCCCCAGTCTTTTAACAGAGAGACTGTTTCTCCTCAGAGCAACCAGCCTCCTGAGCTGGTAGACAGGTGGGAAGCAGAATAGACCTCCTGCAGTCCAGGAGGAAGTAGTTAGTAACCTGCTGTGCCACTTTGACACTCACAAGTCTATGGGCTCTGATTCACCTGAGGGTGCTGAGAGAGCTGGCAGAATTGCTCGTCAAGCCACTCTCCAAGATTTATCATCAGTCTTGGTTAGAGGGACAGGTCCCAGATGACTGGAGGTTAGCCAGTGTGAGCATCAGCTCACCTAGAAGGGGCAGGAGGAGGACTGAGGGAACTACAGGCCTGGACATGGCACTTAGTGGTGTTTGGTCAAAGGCTGAACTCAACCCAGAGGTCTTTTCCAACTGTAATGACTCTATGACTCTGAGTAAAAATAGGAGGAATTCAAATGTAGGCTAGACACATGTTGTGATTCCAATTCTTTGATTTTTCTTTTAAGTTTTGATATCTCATTTTCCTGTTGATGTTTGCAGGTGTATTACCTAGAATATTATTATCAGCACAATAAGTTAGTATGGCATTTCTGTTATTGTTTTCTGTTAGGCTATTCTGAAAAGGGAAATGAATATGCTGTAAACATCAATACAGCCATGTAAAAGTTGCTTCTACTTCCTCACAGAGAAAATTAACTCTTTTTGGTGACGTTGGGAAAAACCATCCCAATGGTCTCCCTTCTTGCAAAATACAGTCAGCTCTGCATAACTGATGAAAATGCTGCCACTTGGCCCAAAATAATCAGGACCTTGTTAGAAAGGTTTTCCTTGTAATATAGATTCTTGAAAGATTGAAGTATATCTTCAGCACAACCCTCTCTGTTTACAGAAATGCAAACAACAGTGCATTTCCCTCAGCACAGGTGGGAGGACAAGCAGAAGGCAGGTTTCTGTGCTTTTCTTATGCAATTGACCCTGTAGGAACATTCTTAACTGCTCACCTTACCTTCTATTCTGCCAAATAAATCTCATTTGTCAATCACTTGGATGGTAAATGCTACTGTTTAATTACTGAAAAAAGTGTAACTTCCTTATCTTAACTTGAAGATAAAGAAGTGGCTACTGTGCCTTCCTTTCAAGGATGGTAGATCAAAGGTAGCCCCTGCTTAGCACCTGTCATCACTTCACAGCATGAAAGAAAGTGTTTATTGAAACCACAACCTTTGGCCGGATCTCTTTGAGGTAAGATATGCTTTCCACAGCTTGAAATGAAGTCTCACCTCAAAGCTGAAAAATACTTATCCAGCCATCTAAACACAAGAACATAGAATGTTTTCTTAAAAGAACATATTGTTATGGCCAAAGTAAACTATTAAAAAAGTATCTCCAAGATCATTTAATGTTGTATAAACCAATAGCCAAAAATTTAAAGCTGAGATATTAAGATGCAAAGCAAAAGCCCAACCTTTTACTTCAAGTGGCAAAAACTCTAGTGAGTGATCAGATAGGAAAATTAAGAGAATAATAAAACAATAAAAAGCTCTATTGCTTTTATTTTATTTTTTTTGCTTGTTCTAATTTTGTAAGACCCTTTAAAATGCAATATTTAAGGTAAAGACTGAAGAAAAGGAGTCTAACCAAGTATAAGAGAGACACAAGCTGCAGATGAGAAACGCTGTGAGTTAAAATACAGGCGGCTCAGAGGGTATGCTGCTTGTGCACTGTGTTATGTGGTGCTATGCTGCCTAGCTAGGCCACATCCTGCAGCTGATGGATGCATGGAGAAGACCCCCAGGCATGAGGGTGAAGGGCCTGTTTGCTGCTGAAAGATCCTGAAGGTTGTACTGAGATGATGAAGCCATTCAGGAACAAGGAAGGCTCGTGAGGGAACCTGTTTCTTTGCCACTTGCCTTCAGGCCCAGCATAGCCAGCTATGATGCGAGATGGATTGTCAAATAATGCTTTTTGGTGATGGTGCTAACTTTCCTAGTGTTTTTGTGCATTGGGCTTGGAAGGTAAAAGAAGGCAGCGGTCCCATTCTTATGAGAATCATTTCAATTTCTTTATGTTTGTAATTGATATCTTCAAGCTTATTTTCAGTGTCTGCTAAAGCAGGTTTTAGGGGATACATTCTTCTCTAAGAATGACTAATTTATAGTCAGTGTTAGCATTTGGGAAGAAATGGAAAGCTTTTGTCCTGAGAAAATTGAAAGCTATCATAGTAATTGATTTGATTAGCTAGTAGTCTTTGATATCTTCTAGCCTCATGATAGACTGTAACAGCAAAAGGAAGTAAAAACACAACTTGGAATTTACAAGTGACTGTAGGAAACTTCAAATGATACTTCAATTCACTGAGTTTTCTCCCTGGAAGTAAAATAGAAGTGGAAAATTGACAAGAGCATGCCCTGTGAGAGACGGAAAACCAGAAAACCTTAATAATAATGGTTGTGCATTTGTTAAAGTTCCATGGAAAGTGCTGAAGTAGACTACACAGATATGAACATATTCATGTTCAGTTTCACTATTTTTTTTCCTCTGCCTGTATTTTAAGTTTCAAGGTAATTGTTTTGGCAGTTTGAAGACTTTATGACAATAGAATGAGTTTAGCACACACTTTTTCCCCATATTCTAAAGCACACAAGATCAAGACTGAATTTTTATTTGTGCAGAAAAGAAAGCTGTGTTTTATGGCTCCTTAACAAAGCATCTTCAGAATCACTGCTGTCATTCACACCTATAAAGCAAGATAACTTTTTTCTCATTAAAAAGCATGGAAAGTACGGCATATACTCAAAAGTTTTGTCGTGTAAATATTCTTTCAGTGATTTGTCACACATTGTCATGAATGATCCTGTTGAAGTCATCCTTAAATGTAATTAAAAATGCATGATTAATAATTATTAATTTCAGTGTATGCAAAGTTCTTTTAGGTGCCTTACATTTGAATATCAATTAAAAAGCACAATAATAACCATAAATTAATGTCAAAACACCAGATGATTGTAGCAGCTGAGGCTAAAGGTCCACTGAGCCTGGCATTCTGTCTCCAGCAGGGGTTAGAGGTGCAAGAACCCTCCTGGACATATTTTGCTTACTTAGTGAGTCTAAGCAGTAGAAAGGTGCCAACTTTCCAACTCATCATCAGTCTCCTCTTGAGCCAAGTAGACTACTTGCACCTACAGTGTCCTCTGGCCCAGTTTCATGAAACTCTCTATGTTAAAATAATTCTCTGTTGCAGGAAGCACTACCTCCTTTTGATTAGTTCAAACATTTGTAAGGTATGAAAAGGAATGCCAGCTCTACAGAAAATTTAATGAAAAAAGTCACTAATCTTTTTCTCTACAGTATGTGTTTGGTTGTGACACCTCTAAGATAGAAACCTACCATACACTGCAGATTTGTCAACCAATCCAATATGTATCTCCACAGCCAACACAATATCTGAGCAGCTCCTACTTTTTAAGAACAAACAGATGGCCCAGGTTAAACTCAAGAGCAAGACTTGATCCATGTGGAAATAACCTGTATGGCTAATTACACCACCTGGAGCAGGTCTCCATGTGTGGTCTTCTCTTTTTTGTGCAGATAACAAGGGCTGGATATCTCTCTGGCTTCTGCTGTGCAGGTCCTGCTGCCAGCAAGTGCTGGGTCTTTTCAGGGACAAGGAAAGTATGGGTGCTGGGTTTGGCAAACTGCTACAAAACATCCTCTTTCTGGATGGACAGTATTTTAGATTTACAAACTCTCATTTCAAAAAACTGTTATTCTTTGGCCATGAGATTTGGATGGAAGGGAAAGGACTTGGCAGCCTGTGGAGCTGTACTGGGAAATTACAACACAGTCAGCAGACGTCCTGGCACACACATGTTCTTCTGAAGGTGGCAGCTGCTCTAGTCTGATTAGCAGCCACGAAACTGGTTGGTCGTAAGCCAGACTGATAAATAAAGTAACTCTTTCAATGCCAAATCTGCCTCCAGACATTAGAGTGAAAACATATTCAATAAATTGTTGTTTATTTTCTAGTCCTTCAGCATGAGTATTACTCTAAAACAAGAATAAGGCCCCATGATCCTGAAAAGGGCTATCTGACTGTAGTGGTTTTTTTTTAAGGAACAGTGAGACAAACAAATAATTAGTTCACACTGCTGAATGAGATCAGAATGACCTCTGTTCAGTTGGTCAAAAGGGATCCTCATTTCCTCTCAATTCTGAAAAACATTGCTGGTTGTCAGCAGTGTCCAAAACTGTTTCAGTTTTAGCCTTTCTGGCTAAGCTGGGCTACTGAACAGCATGTTTCATTCTCAAAGCAGAATTAACATGATTCTAGATACAGCAGTTAGTTAGGACTATTGAGGTTGCCTATAGGAGCTGCAAAAGCTAAGCATGCTAAAGAATGGCTCCCCTAATTTTTAACACACAAAGGATTTTATGAAGGGATAATGTTGACTTCAAAGATGAGCAAGTTGCTACAAAAATTAAATCCCATTCACTATGATGACAGCTGGGGAAACCAAATAAGAAGATTAGTTGAAAATGTAGTAGTAGTTGTAAGACTTAGCAACTCAGCAACGCTTATTTGATCCTGGAAAGCAGTTTGAGATGGTGGAGAAAATAACAGGGTATTCCCTAGATACCCTCCATCATGATATAAATGTTATTTACACTTAAATGGCAATGGAAAAGAAGAGAGGGAAACACTGGTAAAGAAATGAAATCTTATAGAAGGGGCCAAGATATCTGCAAGGCAATTTGTTCTCAGTGAAAATTCAACCAAAAGAGACCATATAATTAGTGCCCGCTGAAACACCATCTCCCAGGGGTCTGCAAATTGTCAAAGCTAAACCCTACTCACATCAGCCTGGTACAGATCCCTTAGTCTGCTGGAGATTGTAAGCTCCTCTCTTCTCCTTATGCTTGAGTATTACCATGTTGCGTTGATGAGCTTGGCAGCTGCTCACTTGGATATCATGGTGTGCTGCTGGTGGTGACGTCTGAGGGGAGCTGCTCAGGCAGAAAGGCTCTTTGTCTGTCTGCAACCTACCAGGCAGCGTAAGGGCAGCTCAGGCTGTCAGACAAGACAGCTCGCATATTGTAATAGCCATGCTGCTAAAAGCAGAGGTTTCCTTTAGAATCAAGTGTTGAAAGTTATTAATAGTTTTGAGTGTGTGATCCAAAGAAATAACTGGAACGGCATATGGGAAATAAGAAAATTTATCAACAAGATCTTTCCTTCTCTATCATTTAAGTTCTCTAATACATTTCAGTCATTTCTGGGCAAATAGTGTGCTAATTATTTCAATTTCCCCGGGGAAAGAATCTGACCCTTTTCTCTTCCCCTGAGAACATATTTTCACACTTTTAATCAGAATATGCTGAGACTGCCTCAAATCACAGGAGTGTGTCAAAATACATAATAAAGCCTGGAAAGTGGTAGTGGCAGGTTGACTTTCTGGTATTATATTTCTTGGTGTTTTTACTTTTAAGGAAGCAAACTTCAACCTGTACATAAATATGTATCCAGATATAAATCATCAGTGAGGATTTTAGTGATTGACTTCTGAGACCAAATTCAGAAAGTGGCAGACAAAAGCAGAATTTAGAGGCAACTGGCAAGACTGGGTGGCGTGATCAGAAGTAGGAATGACCCTGTTTACTCCAAAGAATATAAACTGATATCGAGGCCCCTTTTTACACTCCCATTGATATTTCTCATTAGGATCAGCAGTGCAATCTGAAAACAAAGCATGGCTTAGTATGGGAGGATTATGCTGTTCCACTGTCACTGATTCAAATGGATGTCCCTGGATTTCCCTTAATCATACTGCAATATCTCCAACGCCTGCAAGAGACTCTGCTGCCCCCTTGTTTTCCAGTCTTTCATCTACTTTTTATTCTTGTTCTTGCTAAATATGGCTGTGGGAAGATTTATAAAGGAATTGTAAAAAAATTACAAAGTAAGTATATATGTGGTAGCAAATATAAAGTGCTAGTGCAAAGTATTTGCATTAATTCTGAGAAGCTGTGTCAAAGGATAGAGCACATTTTCTCTTTGCATTTTCCCATATTTGAGGATGGTAAAGGACAGTGCATTGGAGTCTCCACTGATTCTGATGCTTTGCATAATGATGAAGCTCTTCCCACTGAACAGAGGCAGAGCTCTGCATGCCATCTTAAAACCAAAATGGCATTTTTGCAGCCTTAGAGTAGTAAAGCTGGGACATGGATGGGAATCATTGCCATTCTTATTACATCTTTTTATTTCCCTTTGATGACAAATTCTCACTAGTAGAAAAACCAACGGAAATAACGACAGCAATAAAGTAATTTAAAAGTCTTCCACCATAAAATAATGGCTGTCTGGTTTGTAAACTCTTGTGTGAACACAAGCACACCTTTGTGACAATATTATATTCAGAAATTATAACTGGGATCACCTGCCTTTTGATTCATGGGGTGTTTGTTGATAGAATGGTGAGTGTTTCAGCCTGGTAGTGTGAGCCATGCCAGTACCAGCACCCTTGTCCTCTCCCTGCTCCTGGCAGGGAGCTGATCAGCTTGGAGAATCCTGTTGCACCAAGGCTGCAGTGCTGGGAGAGGGAACCACAGCGAGTGACCTCCAGAGTCCTGCTAGAGCCAACATTTCTGGGATTTTGTGGTTTCATGACTTGTGCCTGGATAGTAAGCTTGGTCCAGAGTTTGGAAGCTCTAGAATCCTCTCCCAGCTTTCCCATGGCCATCCACCTCCCCGTGTCATTCTAGATCTATACAATAGGGGTGGTAAAGTCATCTTTCTCTTACTCATTAGTTGAGTCTTCTATTAGATTCTTTACTGTGTGTTTTTACTGGGTTCATCACCCCTGAGCCATGTTCTCTTCATAATAGCCATGGAAATTAAGACAGAGGGCAGTCATGTTCGGTTGTGATAGGTCATGGGAGATAGAGTTTGGATCAAAGTTTGACATTTTGTGTTAGTTTGGCCCTCACTCTCTCTTAG
Source organism: Grallaria varia (assembly GCA_013396735.1). NCBI lineage: Eukaryota > Metazoa > Chordata > Aves > Passeriformes > Formicariidae > Grallaria > Grallaria varia. The sequence continues at coordinate 528,456 of VWZG01007483.1, forward strand.
ACCTCTTGAAAAGTATTTTATAGCATGTTTTATAGTTCCTTCAGGGTCATGAGTTAGTTCCTCTATTCTTACATTTTTCATATTAGATTTATGTTTTGGCTCAAATTTAAAATAAATGTTTTCAGTTACAATGCTTTTCATCAGTTTTAAGAGAATTGTTTCCCTTTGCATCAAACATGTAGAACAGAAACATGATATGCACATAATTAAATCATCTGAATATTTATTACTAATGATTACAGGTAGAATGAAATTATTGACCACTTAGGAGTTTTGAACAAAGACAAAGCATGACGCCAAAAGGCATGTTGTAAATGTGATTTAGTTGAGCTGCTCTAAAAGTAAGCAGTTAGCAATTAAAGAATATAGCAATTAAAGAATAATGTAATTTGCAAATGGTGGAAAACCTGTGGGTCATTTTGCCAGGATTCTGGTTCTTATGGAGCTGCATTTTGCTTATGGTATTTGTGGTAGGTTACTGGTTTCACTTCTCAAATGACTCAAACATTTTTCCTCTGGAAGGGAAGGTTTGCATTTCTGCCTTTAGGAGCTACTTTATAGTGACTTCTTTTCAATATGAAGTGTGTCACCAAACTTGACCGGGAGCAAATATTTGTCCTTCGTTGCGATTGCTCCAAAGCCCTTTGCAACAAGTGGGGTCGCAGTCTGCTGGGAGGCAGCTCTGGTGCATCGTAAAATCACCGTGAATTGTGTTTCATGCAGGCTCTGAGACACTTGCAGGGAGAAGAGGGAGCAGCGTTTTTCAGAGGAAACATCGAATATATTGAGGCCAGTTCTCTTGTCATTCCAGATCTACATATATTTCATGAGTATAGTACTCAAATGCTTTGATATTACACCATGTCAGATGACAAGGATACCGTCTTTTAGTGTTTGTAGCGTTTTCTCAGCCCTGAGGCTGGACAAATTGTGTCACCGTCTCTTAGCAGCTATTGCTTTCTCTTTCTGGGGGCTGGTTGTGAGGAGAAGGTGTGCCTTGCACGGCTGCTGTGGCTCCAGGCCACCAACACAGGGTATCAGCCTTGGCACAGCACTCCCTGCCTCTGGCTAAGCATCTCGGAGCTACAGAGAATAAAAGAGATTACTGCCCAGATTTGTAAAGGCAGAGTGATGTGTAACACCTAAATGTCTTTAAAAACGCAACCTTTAATATTTGGCTTATTCTTCAAAATATAAATACTTGAGGAAAGAACAGCAATATGAAAAATTATATATTTGGCATTACCTACATTTTGCCCTAAGAAAGGGGGCTGGAGAAAGAGCAGTGGAAATTTGTAGACTTCATTTTGCATAAAGAAGATGTTAGAGGGCCATGTACCAGGAAGAGCAGAGGTAAGTATTGTACATCTGAGTAGGTCTCCAGTGCTTCTCCACATTGTTTGTGGCATCTAACATAGGGCTGCCCACCTGCATCTGGCTCAGGGAATTTCTTTCATAACAGAAAGAAGGACTTTTGCTGTGAAGGACAGGAAATGGTCTGTGTGGTGATCAAAAAATACCAGGATTCATTTAAATTTTTAAAATTCATGACTCTACCTTTGTTTATAGCCTTCACTTGTACCCCTTGAAAATCATAAACCTTCTGGGAAGAAAAGCAAAATGAACAGTCACTTAATGCTTTTAATGTCCCTGATGTTCTGAAATATTATCTGCTTCTGTATTTTCTCCAGAGAGCTGCAGAAACATGAGCTGTAGGGCAGGTGTCAACATTCATTTTAAATTGTCCATTTGCAGCCATAGCTTTTCAGGAAGATAACTTTTTTCTGTTTCAAAATCCATCAATTTGCTCATTAGACAACAGTAATGGGTATTTCCCAGAAGGTTATCGATCCTGTCAAATTTAAAATACTGATTTCAAACATTGCAGTCATAGGGGCTATCTTGAAAGAAAAGGCACAACATATTATTCTGTCATATAACATTTCATTACTGCTTCATTTTCTGTTGCTAAAAAATTCTCGTAGAAAAATTTAAATGCATTTTTAAAACAAAACTTAGGGACCAAGAATGTGTTGTTTTTTTCATGCTTAGAGGGAGAAGATTTTAATGTATCTGGACTTGTTTTAGCAACATTATTAAAGTATTTTCTTGGTTTTAAGGCAAACACAGTATCTTGAGTGTTCTGTGGGTGTGCATGTGTGTGTGAGTGTAAAAGTCACCTGCCTTGCTATCAGTTCCCATCACTTCAGCATTCTGTTCATATCCATACATGATACATCACTTCACCAGCAATTAAACTTACATTAAAAGCTCATGTTTTAATTGTTCCTAAACATACTTCTTTAAAACACAAAGCAAAACTTTCATTGCTAGCTAAAACATCATTTGGGAAGCTCACCATGTTTCTTTAATTGTCAGATTACTTTTTCCCTCTAGTGTGTAACTAGAAAATTAAATAAACCTGCAGTTGTTTAGAATAGGTAGATCTCACAGTGACTCCCAACTTCCAACTTTTATGTCTCTGATGCTGGGGACTAGATCAATGATTTCCACTATTACATTATACAATATATGCAGTTGTTGATGGAGAAGGGAAATATGTCAAGTTTCAAAAAATGTGTATTTGTCAAAGAAACAGGTCAAATAATTAGAAAAGATCCATAGTTGTGTTTTATTATTTTATTATTTGCCTTTTTTTTCCTTCCACTTCTGTATATTATCTGCTATCAACAATGCAGGAGCTGGAGCTGCAGACTCCCACCATGACAGATTATTATGAGCAAAATCCTTTCAGATATAATGGAGAGTTAATTTTGAATGTAGTGGGTTGAAGAGATATCCTATTCATTAAAAAAGACAACATCTAACATATTTACATTAGCTGGTGGAACATAATGCACCTTACCAGTCATGGTGTAGTCAAAGGAAGCTGAGGATTTCAGTGCAATAAGGCATGTGCATATCCACACCCTGTAATTTTAATGTGTGAGCCTGGAGTAAGACAAAAAGATGTAGGCTGAAAGTAGCAGGCATCTGGCAGCCTGGTGAGGGATTTTGGAATAGGAAGTTGTATTCCTGAAGTCCTAAAATGAGATCAGTGTAAAAGGTAAAAAACCCAGAAAATACAGGTAAGCAAAGAATGTCTGCAATCCCTCAGTACATATGAAAACCCATTGATAAATCAGTTAAATAATTTCAGGTGTTAAATACAGAATAAAATTTATTGAAATCTCAAAAAATGGATACTTGAAGAAGAAAATTGATGGTTTTAATGTGAAAGATGTAAAACACAATTTCGTTTGGATTTATGACCATGATCTCATTATGGTGATTTATGTGTTTAAAAGCTGTGAAATTAGTCATCTCAAATACAACTGTGGCTGAGCTCATGTTTCCATGTTTCTGTAGCAACTCTCAGGTACATGTCAGTCTCTAATATATTTTTAAGTAAAAATCTAAATGGGATTTGTTATTTTTTCTAATCAATGTTCGTAAATGAAACATACTTTTGGGCTCATTATCTGTATTTTATTTTTTTCTTGCAGAATTTGCTACCCCAGTAAGTCTCAGGAGCTTGATTTACTGGTCCCTTTTTCACTACAATCAGGGGATGGAAATAAAAGGATAAAAGCCAGCCTCAGTCCATGTTTCGCTACTTCATCAAGTCCCTGCTGGAGGTTCTGAGCTGTGATTCTGTTCAAGGGTGATGTCCTCTGAGCCAGCCAAACCCTGAAGATGTGCCCTCCTCACAGTGGGAGAATGCAGTGTTTCTGTAGCAAGAGGGAAGCTGAGCCCACTGGGGGTGAGTCCTCCCGTGTTTTAAGGGACTACACAGATCACTGAATCACGGAGACGGGCTGATGCATTGCTAGTGATGTGTGGATGCCTTTCTACAGATGCTGTTTGGGGCTCTGGCTCGAACAGAGAGCCTGCTGTTGTACGTACCCTTATCTAGCAGCAGCAGAACATTCACTGTTTCCTGAAAACACCCTGCCAGTGTGCTGGAGCCAGCCCTGGGGAGGCTAATTCAGTGTTGTAAGAGTACTCAGTGGGCACTGAGGCAACATGAGGTTGTCACTCCATGATGTGGTTTAACCCCAACCAGAAAGCTCACTCCCTAGACCCTCGGTGCCACAGCATGGGACACTGGAAAGCCCTTCACTCAGGCAAAGCCCTACTTTGCAACAATTAAAACATCACAGTGTTATCAACATTATTCTCATAACAAAATAAAAAAACACAGCCCTGTACCATCTACTAGTAAATTAATTCTAGAAAATTAACTAACTAGAAAATTAACTCTATCCCAGCCAAAAAAAAGGACATCCCATAACTGCTCTGCAGCCAAAGCCCGCTCTACATGATACAGGATTTCTCACCACATAAAACAGAAAATAAAGAGCTTTGATGTAAGTTTATTAACAGCTGCCGCTAAGTATAAGATCTAACGGACTTTATATATTTTACATGTTGTGAAGCTGTACCTCATCATGCCTTTATTATCTCCAAACAGTAGCCATTCTTGTCATTGAGAGCTCCTAAAGTCTATTGACTGAGAAGGAAGATCAGACTGCTGGTATTTGTGATCTATAGCATGCTTACCCAAGCAGACAAGAAAAAACATCTCTTTGTGGTGTTTGCTACTACTCCAGAGTGAAGCTACAGCAGTGACAAGTTTGTTTTCAGTCCCAAGGGGCTGTAAGAGGTCAAACGTGTCTGACTGCAACCAGATTTTATTATTCATGAAGCAGAGCAGAGCAATTATGGCTGTTGTGCATCTTGTGAGGAGGTTCTGCAGCACTGAGACTTGTGCCTATGATGTACTCTGCCTAAGGCAGTCACCTGGTGAATCAGTTTTCCTACCCGTACAAATTTCTTACAGAGGCAGAGGTGTTTTTCAAAATCTTCAAGGAAAAAGAGTCGTATCTATGTAAATGAGCAAAATCCCCCCAAGAGTTTTGAAAGGTCTTTATCTTGCTGCTGTCTGTACAGGAAATTTAGGCACAATTTGGAAGGACTGCTGTGCCAAACCACTTTACATTAGCCTTCAAACTTGTCCCTGTCTGAGAACTAAAAGTGCTTTACTTTATGAATCCGGTGGGATTTATTTTAGGGAATTTCAGGTATTTATATCGTGTATATATATACATATGTATATAAATCTGAAATATCTGTCTAGAACATCCTCCTGGCTATAGTCAGTATATAAATAGGCATTTCCACAGTTACTTTCCTCTTCTTCCTATCAATTATTGCTTAATTGTGGTGCATGTCATGATGGAGACACCCAGACTCAAGGCAAGACAACTTCTTTGAGAAGGCTGTGGTGGAGTGGCTGACCACCCTGAGGTTCATTTATGCCTCTGAAATAAGTGGTTACTTTGAGACACCTCCCTTCACCATCTGGTTTTACAGTGCCACTGTGGCTGCCCTGTTCCATTCAGTCAGAAAATCACAGGGGTACTTCTAACCTTTACTGTAAAGCCTGCTTATCTGTTATACTTTGAAAGTAGCACTGAAATAAGCAAGAAGAAACTTGCTTGAATGTGCATGACCAACATTCTCCTATTCTGTTTCTCTGAAGTTGTGTATTCTCATAGTAAAATTTGTCCCACATTTAAGAGTGGATTATGCCCTGCATAAGCTGTTGTGCACACATCTTCCTGGTTTCAAAAGCATGGCTGCAGTATTTGAGTAGCAAACCAGACACCCCTGATGGAGGGTATGATTAAACACTCCCACTATTATCCTGATTAATATGCAAATAAGCAATGCTAAACTGTTTACAGGATTCAAACTGTAATCACTGGCCCACTGCAACAAGCGAGGAGTGGAATAATGTTCCACGTAAGGATAGTGAACGCATCTCCTTCTGCCACTCAGTTGAGCAGGAGGCTCTCAAATTTCATGTTTTATGCTCAGAATATAAATGAGTTTCTTCTTGTCTGAAGCTTTATTTCTGGAAGATAGAAGCAAATTAGTCATACTGTTTTGTTCATATACTACCCTTCTTTATTAAAGAGACATCTGAAATATAAGGACTATCCCCCCCGATAATCTGTTTGCATATGTTTCAATAACAACAGAACAAAAATAAAGCGCAGCGCTTTAGTCTGACTTCAACAGAACGATCCAGTAGCACCACCTGCTGGTTACAGGAACACTGCTGCTTCAGACACACGCAATATATACTATTTTTATACATAAATATACAGATTCCAAAAGCATCTCTACAGTTTAACTTTTTTGAATGGCTATGAGCTGGCTTCTAAATTGCTTTTATGCTTTCAGAAATGCCAGTCTATGTGTCCTTTGCAGGAAAGGCAGATATTTAAACAGATAAACTTTTTGCAATGTACCACAAAATATTTAATAATGTCAAAAGATATACTTACTGGAAAAAAGTCTGTTTAGATATTTTATTCTTATTGTTTTCTTTGTGAAAAACATTTTGGCAGAAACTCACATCTTCTCTGCAGCAGTAAATGGTCTGGTAGCTTAGAAACCCATTACACAGGTTTCAGTGAAGGAGAAAATAGAGCAGTAATATTTTTATGTGATCTAGCATGAATAAAATTCTAAATAATTTCCAGAGATCCACTTGAGGTTGCAGAAATTTAAATTAGCTTTTGTTAGTAAGTCATACAATTGTCTTGTAAATGAGCAAAGAATAATATTTTTTTGTCCAAATCTAAGTTAATTTTTAAGTAATTAATGAGTACATAATTTTCCCTTTCTGTTTCTCTTCCCTCTTGCCTTGGTGCTGGTAATCCATGCCTTCCAGTGCATTACTTGGTTTTCCCTGTGTCTTTGAGCTGTGCCTGGCATGTGGTAACACAGAGAAGGGAGAGCACCCGCAACTGGTGCTGCATTGGCAGCACAGAGATGCCCTGCAGGAAAGCACTTGTGCCAGTGCAAATGCAAAGGCCACTCCATTCTCCCTGTCCCCTGAGCATCTCCCATGCCATGAGCATCTCTCACAATGCCCATATGTGCAGGTGCGGATTCCTCTCCAGCCTTACAACACAGCAGGAGGTTTTCTGCTTGTGAAATTTATGGAAAAGGACCAAGTCACTCACCACTAACCCACATCTTAGGCATTTCCTCAAGGCTGGCTGTGGAATTTGTCTTGTTTTTCCTGTCTGGTTAAGAAATTGTCAGTCTGCTGCTCACAGTGTCTCTTGGGTTTGCCCAGAAAGCAGGTGGGTCCTTCCTAGTGCCTCTCACAAAAGCAGGCTCAGGGTTTCATTGCCCTACTGTCATTATGAAGTTTAAAACCTCTAAAGACCAAAGGAATTTGAGCACTTACCTCAGTGGATTTAGAAATAACACACCATGGTGTTAGAGCACCTCACTGCAATATGGAAAGTCTGGGATAGGCTGTGCCTAGTGCTTTGCCAAGGCAGCACTGGATCCAGGCTGAACCGCAGGGGTGCGGATTTGCAGGTATGACATTAACCTGCAGTTAAGAGGCGCTATCCGGTGAGAGGAGGCATCGAGGTGTACACAGGGCAGTGGGGCCAAAGAGTGGGTCATGGTTTAACCTGTCGGCAACTAAATAAGCCCCACGCAGCCACTTGCTCACCCCTCCCATTGTGGGATTGGGGAGAGTAGCAGAAAAGTAGAGAGAATTTGTGGGTTGAAATAAAGACAGTTTAATAGGGAAAGCAGAAGCTAAGCACACAAGCAAAGCAAAACAAGGGATTCATTCACCACTTCCCATGGGCAGGGCAGGTGTTCAGCCATCCCCAGGAAAGCAGGGTTCCTTTACGGGTAATGGCGACTGCAGAGGAGAAACTCCATCATTCCAAACATCCCACTCTTCCTTCTTCCTCCCTCAGCTTTATATGCTGACCATGACACCACCGTACGTGGTCAGCTGGGGTCAGCTGTCCTGGCTGTGTCCCCTCACAGCTCCTTGTGCATCCCTTGGTGGGGTGGTGTGAGAGGCAGAAAAGGCCTGGACTCTGTGTAAGCTCTGCTCAGCAACAGCTAAAACATCCCTGTGTTACCACCACTGTTTCCAGCACAAATCCAAAACACTGTTGTGAAGAAAATTAATCATCCCTGCCAAAACCAGCAGTGTGTGGTTAGGAATGAAGGAAATGCATCCATTACAGAAGACGTTAAGAGATGGAGGGAACTGCAATTTTTAAAATGTGACATGTAGCTTAACTGAGGAGCAGTCAGCCTCTAGCACGAGTTGAACTGTGCCATTAGAGCCCAGCAGCACAGCAGTCCTGGGCATCCCTTCACTGCGGGCAGTGCGGGTGACCGCCCCGCGGCCAACGTGGGCACAGCTGGACCCCAGGGCACCCATCCAGAGCACCCACCATCGTGGACTAGCTTGGGCAAAACAGAAAAGAGAGAACAATTATTAACCAATAGGGCATTTTGAGCGAGTCCAGCTCTGCTGCTTGTTTTTCTAATGTATGAGCCAAGCCTCAAGGGTAGGAGAGGGTTTAAGTGGAATAATTACAAATTCACTGTGGTACAAAGCATGAAAAAAAGATCAAATACACCTAATGAGAGATCTAGACAGAATTCTAATGAATGCTTGTGATGCACGCAAGAGTGCAGTCCATATTTGCACCACTGATGCAAGAAAGCACAGAAGAGAAGACTTGGATACTTATTAGTCTGACAGACAGAAAAAATCCCCTGTAGCTGCCCTTGCATTCAGAATGAGAGAAATAAAACTTCATATTCCACCTCATAAAGACGGAAAATCAGGGGAAACATACACCAATTTATTCCAGATGGAACCACACTACTTGTAGACAAGTTTAGTAAAACTGGTGGAATTGAAATGAAGATCTATGAGAAAGCAAATGCCAAATTCCTACAGCAGCCAATAGACTGTGGTAAAGAAATACAATTGAACAATTCAGGGGTAAATTAATAAAACAGATGACATCTGTTAAATCTATAAAGTGTTGAAGTATTTAATTACATTAGTGGAAATCGAAAGTCAAAAGTTTAAAAGAAGTTGATGCAAATGCAAACTTATTGAAAAGATAAATGAGAACCTTTGGCTTGGAACAAGATAAGCCTGATACATCACAGAAGGAATTCAGCATGCTACTTTGATGCTGGGTTGCTACTGCACAAAGGCAGTTTCCACTGGATCTTAAGGAGTAATACAGCACCTCCAAATGCCCAGAAGGTTTACTGAAATAAAACTGTGTGCAAAGGCTGTAGTTTCTGATTAGGAAATGCTGAAAATAAAATGCACATGCAGAATCTAATTCATGGGGTGTGGCATTTTCCAATATGCTGTATTTCCTTCCTTGTTTGGCCTGAATAATTCAATGTTAGCTTATTATTGAAGTAAATGAACCAGCTGTATATTCCTGTAAGCAACAATAAACAGTTAAAATGCTAAATATTTTTAAATTAGTATGTCCACTCTGGGCCCATTGGCCCACAAAACACTATAGGAGGCAAATTTGTAGACTTGGTGACAGACTTGTAGAGTTCTTCTGATATAGTCCAATAAACTCCATGAAAAAAATGAAAATTGAGCATTTATGTTTCCCCTCCGCCCCCCAGTTTTAAAGAAATCTATGCCACAAATAACATTCTCAATTTCAATACTGAAACTATTACTGAAGGCAAAATATATCAGGTATGCAAATACTATGCTAAACCCCCCACCTTTTCTTTAGGAAAAGAGCTTTGCTGAGACAACAGCTTAAAGTATTGCAGCTCTTTTGCCATGTCTGATCACTCATTGACATTCAAAACCTACAAAAAACTGTGGTCAGCCTTAAAACATGCAGTGTTAGCAGACAATTTGTAGTGACATTAATGAAATTTCTAAAATTGCCAAATCATTTAACAATTTCATATAGCATTTTGTAAATCACTTGGAAAGTTCTCTTTACTTTGCAAAAATTACAGAATGTGCAATATTTGTAGAGGATACAGAACATCCCTTGTGATTTCAGAGCACACAAGGCAGGAGTGTTCTCTTTTTACAGGGAAAGCACTTTGTAATGAGGGGGAAAAAATGAGTCGGTCACAGACTCCTGGTAAATAATGCATCATATTGTAAATGACCTCCACGCCCTTTAGGAATTTTACCAAGCCTATTTTGTGCTGAAAGCCTAAAAGAAGTTAACTAGTTGCAGGACAAAGCATGCCCAATACAGTGGTTAGTGATACGGACTAACCTCCTACAGCACTGTGTTTTAGTAGCCCAACCTCTGCATAGAGACCCTGAGTCTCAAAAATTTTCTGAAATGTGACTACTTTGAAACATATTATCTAGTTGGAGGCCAACTTTGTAATTAGTATTGCTTGATTCTCAATTCCATATTAAAAGATTACCAGGACAGTTTAGAATGTGTCTGAAAGAGGAGTAATAGACTGCAAAGGAATCCATTTGCTCCAGTCCTGGACTGAATTTGTAGTGGTGGGGGTGACACATTTTTGGAAAAAAAGAAAACACACCCAAGTCCCTCAAGTAATCTAATCATTTCAGAATAGAATATACTAGAATAGTTCAGCTGGAAGGGACCTACAATGATCATCCAGTCCAACCACAATGTACAATCGGAACAGATGATCTAGTGCTGGTCCCCTGTACAGCAAACTCTAGATCCAAGGGCTGGCATAGACAGAGTAAGCAGCAAGTATTTGAACAAATTCATTTCTCTCAAAATGAATTGTAGTATCTATCTACTGTCGTGGTATTCCATTCACTAGAAATAGTTGTTAAAAATCAAAAAAGGAGTGATTTTCTAGTTTTCTCTGTTCTTGAAGAGTAAAATTCTGCTACTCTATAAAACTTTGTTTCCTTCAGTGTATTGTTAAGGGTATATGCATTACCCAGCTATAGGCTATAAGAGGATCAATGCAGATAGCACTCACTGAATAGTCAGAGCTTTCTTTTTTACTAACTAGCAAAAGTGTTAGTATTTAAAGTGGTTCTTTCCATTGGCGCTGAATCATCCAAGCAAGGGAAAACAAAAAAAGGACCTGCCCCCTAGAACAATATTCTTAGAGAATTTTTGTTTCTAGAACCAAATGAAAGGCAACACATTTTATTGAAGAAACAATTTTAATAAGATCAAACTGTACAAAATACTATCATAAATATTAGATGAACAAACAGCGGTTTTATAATTCTCTATGCTTATTCTGTGCATTCTACTACTGCCTCAAATGCAGGATTGCATGTTTTGGAGGAGCCTGCAGCTAGAAAGTGGCAGCTTATCTTTACTGATTCATTTCACGCACTTTTTAAGAAAACTTCACCCAATTTAATTTTAAGCTTACTTGCAAGTCATGTTTTGCAGGCAACCTACTAGTCTACCATGTAGCTTTGGTTGATGTAACATTTTAAAGAATAATTTCTATCGACAATTTGCATTAGATATTAAAAATACGATGACTGAAACAGAAGCTAATTTGTCAAAAAAAGCCATTCAGAGAGGCTAAAAAGATTCTGGAACCATCAGTGAAAACTTTTACTGTATCATAGTCACTTCAAGTGTTGTAAAGCAGTTTTCTACCGTCTTCAGCTTTTCTTCAGAAAGCTGGTTTTCTTGCTTCAATTGTCCAATAAGAGCTTCCAAGGACCTGAGTCTCCCCAAAGTTTTTATCTCCTGCATTTCAAGTGAAGTTATCTTAGAGTGGAGTTTTGAAATTTTTTGCCAAAGGTAATCTCTGTCTATGTCTTGTTTACAATATGAATGCTCAGTTTGCAATATTTCACTTCCACCATGTTCAATCATTTCTGTCTCCTCTGTGTCAAGAAACTCATCCTTAGCAGCCAGAAATGAACTATTTACTATTTCAGGCTCTTCTGGACTCTCAGCTGGCATAATAATAGCAATGACAGATTCTTCACTTCCACTGAACTGTTCAATACTTTGTGTGACTGTACTCAGTAGAACTGCATCTTCACTCGTTGGCTGTACTTCACCAGAGCAGACAACATGAGGGACAGGATTTTCAGTTGTGTACTCAGTAATTGACCCTACAGTGTTGTTCAGTTTCGGAGATGAATTCAAGTAGTCAGGGTCTGTAAATTGCATGACTGTAGCTGTACAACCTCCTGGATCCTCTACAGAAGTATGAACACTTGTAGCTTCCATGCTGTGGACTGCTGCTGCCATTAAAACAGGATTAGCTTGATGTATATGCTGCTTACATGAACTATCAGGAATGACAGTCTCTGCCTGAAAGTCATCTTCATTCTGAAGTTGCAGGTTTTGAATCGGTAAAGGTTTGCTTAATGCAGCTGAGGAAACTACTTCTGCTTCTTCCTCTACGTTTTCTGCAATTACAGGATTTTTCTTTGGCGCACAAGGTTCAAGTGGTACAGATGCTTTCTCTGACACTACATTTGTTTCTTCCGGGTCTTGTCTCTGTATCTCTTGTGGACTGCTTTGAGAAGAATCTTTTTCCTGGAGGAGGAAAAAAAAAAAAAA